>PNEQ01022210.1:0-14450 GCA_003012365.1 Medauroidea extradentata
ATTTGCCTCACTTTGTGTCAGTGACTTGTGTGCACGTCTGCAGAATTGCTTCACGGTCAGAGATTGGATGTTTTGACATTCGTGTGTCGTGGGGTTTTACACGCAAATCACAGACGTGTGGTGTTACAGTAACCTTATTGTGATTGGTACAGTCAAATGAGAAACGTCACAGTTCAAAGGCACGCTGCCAATATCTATGTAGCAGAACTGCAGACGTGCACATAAGGCACTGGAACAAAGTGGGGCAAAATTCTTTTCGCGAAAAGTTCATGTCTCTAATGATGGGTCTAAAGATCTAAGCCTGTAATGAATTCCCACAAGGGTTAATTCATTTGGCATACATAAAGTTTAAAACCAAGCTGTAAGACTGGCTTATAATATAACCAATTTTATACTCATAAAGGATTTTATAACAGTTTCGCAATTTATGAGAATTATTATTTAAGCATGGTTAAAGTACTTGTCTGTAATAATTACTACTGATGTTAGTTTATTGTGATGTTCTGTTGACTTTGCCTTGTGCTTGTACAGTTTAATTAGTATTATTAATATTATTAGTGCTATCACGCCCAGTGTCCTTTCTTGCTATGAAACCGCTTCTAGGGGTGGAGGGGGATCGAATGGTGAATTTGCCGCGGGCATCAAATTTTAGGGAGCCTCATGTTTTAAACTAAAAATATAAATTGTTTGAAATTTGTATTAAGTTAAATGTATTTTATTAACGGTAGCTGTGAAATATATTTGTAAGTGTAAAGTCATAGCCGTCTTTAGAAGAAGGCCGCGGTCTTCGATCTGGCAACCCTGCCAGGAAGGGTCATTTTAACACTTCTTTTGTCTCACCAACGGCTATGGCTTCCCCTGATTAGCCTATATGTAGGACACAATAACAAATGAGGCAAAGCCATTGCCTATGGAGAGCTAGCATAAGTGTTAAAGTGACCCTTCCTGGCAGGGTTGCCAGATCTGAGGCCGCGGCCTTCAACTAAAGACGGTTATAGTAAAGTACATGTAAAGACGTCACTGATATGCAGTATTACAGAGGTCAGAGCTATGTCAACTCAGGACATTATAAGGACCTACAAGCGTACGTTATCCCTACATTTATAAATGAGTGTTGGCTGGAGGGAGGGACTCAGAGTATAAGGCAACCCACAAATGAATAATTAAACATTTGACTTTACGTTTTTATTACTTTAGATATTTCGTTATTACATTATACAAACGTAAAGTAAAGTAAAGTAACGACAGATTAAAAACAATTTAAAGTCTCTTTATTTTCCGAAACGAAAATATTGTGTAGTAAATCATTACATATTTGCAGTACAAGTGTATCACGTAAATATTCTGAAAATAAGGCCAATTATTAAAATGCTTTCCATATTCTATGATATTTGCAAAAAACAGCGAAGCTATCTATTGACGAACCTTACAGTTAATTTGCGAATATTTCCTTAACGTTAGTTACGGGTTTTCCGAGTTCATTAAAGACACACCTATTACATTTTTCGTAAAATTCAAGTAGGGCACAATAACGAATCAGGCACAACCATTGCCTTTGGAGAGCTAACAGAAGTGTTAATATGACCCTTCCTGGCAGGGTTGCCAGATGTAAGGCCGGGGCCTTCTACTAAAGACGGCTATGACACTGTTGATGAACGCGCCGTAGACCAACGAGCATGAAATATTTGCCGGCTACTAGATGTGTTGTGACCACTCAGTAGTGTCAGTGGCTGTAGAGTCAACTAGCGCACAACCCTGTACAGCTCTTGGCAACTGCAGCCCTACCTGTCAACAACCCCCGAGCCACCACTGGGTAACATTCTTCCTCGTGGTAAGTTGTGTCGCGTCGACGTTCCGTGGCCGAGCTTATCTTCAAAGATCATATTGATGTCTATTATTGGTCTGCAGAGCATTACATTGTGTCAGACATATATCACCCAATAATTAGAGATGATGGTATATCACAAATTTTTTTTTGCCAACTTATCCTTGAAAATACTGTCTTTCTTGTGACAAGTGTGATTGGGTGATATGCGTCTGACACAACGTAGCTGTCTGTAGACCAATGACAGACATAAAATATTACAGTTAACAATTTTTTTACTATAACACACATATCAGCTGGTTCTCTGCAAACAGCCATATTGATTTTTGACTTTAGGTTTTCAGTTCATCGGAAACGTAATGTCAAGGTTACTTGACTTAATCTTTGGCGACACCATTGTATGCGACCATAAGAAGCCATGTATTGAAAACTATCGCAAAGTAAAATGCTTAAGTTCTTTATGCTGTCCTGGGTAACAGAATATTTAGGAATACAGAAGTGAAATAACAAGTAGGCCAGCGAACTCAGTCACAAAATGGCGTCCCTGGCCAACAACGTAGCGGATACACCTACTGCCAATCAGCGTGAGGCAGCGGCTATTATAATCGACAGTCAGGCCAATAGGAAATCTGCCGTAACATGCAGGAGCCAAACATCAACAGTCTCGGACAGTCAATAAGCGGCGAAGTTCACCAATAGCAAACGAGCCGCCACGTAGTTTCGCGTCTGTATTACTATCTAGTCTGTGATCAAATGTTAAATTTTTAGTAGTATACCGCCTTTATGCTCGGACATCTCATTCTCACAAAGTGGTCCTGACTCCTGAGATGAAGGAAACTCACTTCCACGAACTCGGCGTCATAGCTAAGACTCGCTACAAATACTTCCTCATATCTCCGCATGTTTTCCTTTCCAGTTCTCATCTCACGATACCCAGGATATTTCACGAGTCTCGTCAGCGAGATGACGGGGACATCCCCGTTACTTGAAAATTATTTCTTTTTGTGCGTTATTTTATCGTAGCGACATGTAACTTCCCACGTGATCTTTGAATCATTTTTCGAATGGAGGTTCATGACAAACTGAGATGGTTTGCTGGTTACGCGCTATTGCTAGAGACTCGGAAATTTCGCGAATTAATTTGAGAAGTTAGATTTCAAACTCCGGTACACGTTCATTACTTTTGCGGTCAAGTACAACTCATGAAACCCTTCCTTTAGGACTGTAAACCAACAGAAGACCTGCATGAAGGCACTTATTACCAACCAAGCTACATTGTCATAAATACATATAGCCAATGATATATGGTGAAAAGAATTCTGCATCACTTTTTTTCAATATTTACGTTTACATCTGCAGATCTGCCTCATGGTTATTGGCAGCGTGTATCAGAGCAGGGACGTCACTTATTTGACTGTGCCAATCAAAATAAGGTTAATGCGACACCACACGTTTGTGATTAGCGGATAGATAGGGGCCACTATTTTTCGCGAAAAGAATTTTGCCCCAGTTTGTTTCGATGCCTTACAAACACATCTGTAATTCTGCTTCATGGTTATTGGCAGCGTGTCTATGTCAAGAGCCGTGTCTCATTTGACTGAGCCAATTATAATAACATTCCTGCAACACCACACGTCTATGATTTGTCAGTAGAATACCAAGGCTCGTGACAGTTAAAATATCCAATCACTGACCACGAAGCAGAACTGCAGATGTGCACGTAGGGTACCGAAACAAAGTGAGGCAAAATTATTTTCACAAAAAATCACTTGCTCTATATCTACAACTGTCCACTCACTGCAGCAGCAGACAGTGAATGTACAGTAGCTGAGGACACAGTGTATATAGGACTGTGCATTTCAGCCTGCTGGTTATTGAACCCGCAATATTACTGTGTCTCTAGGCGTCGTCAGAGGACGTTGCTGTGTCGCAGTAAACTCACAGTTACGTAATAGAACCAAGCAGGAGAAAGTAAGCAACATAAAATGAAGAAACAAACCAAGGATGGCATAAATAGCTGTAGTTAACATACAAGTAATTCCGAAATAGGAATACAGTCGGTATATTATTGAAACCAATAACTGAAAAGTAAAATCAAAACAGATGAAACCCAAACAAGTAGCATTGGCGACAATGAAGGACAAAGACGACGAGGACAACACAAATGAACACAGCGACAGACATGTTGTAGACATGACAACATAGCGAATGTAACAGCGACGATGAAAGCAGGCTCTCTTCATCAAAAATACAGATGCGACGAGTCCGTGCCATAGGCTTGCTTTGTAGGCTATAATGTATCAGTAACGGCAATTTAGTTTTATTATAACGTGATTCATTGCCTCAAAATCACGAAGTTATTAAATAGTGCGCAAAAAAATCGATTTTGTATAAAAAGTAAACAAAAAATACATGTATAACTACGCCGATGTATCGATGTTAGTAAATACAAATCTGCCAGCTGACGAAACATTTCAAAGGCAAACAGTTGAATGTTTAGAGGATTTTCTCTGAGATGTGCTGAGTAGTTGCTTCAGAGAAACAATAGACGGAAGTGCTTTCAGCCAGCATTGTTGTCTTGCATGCTAGAAAACACGGTGGTTTAGAAGAGACAACGACCAAGTTATTAGACAAGAATAACACATGAATACATACGAAAAATTTTTTTGGTATCTTCACGAAGACACGGAGGATGGAAGTGTGTGTATTCTATATAAATTGTAGATAAGACAAAGAAATTCCAGCAAATAATGCTATAGTAAAATTATCACATTCACGATCAAGGTACAAGGTGTAAAATCATTCCAGCTGTAGTCAACCTGAAAATGGTCGCACATTATACACAGGGTAAAGCTGAAATATAATTTTGGCTATCGTAATATGGCAATTCAATTATTACAGACTAAACAGCCGTGGTGTTAGTTGAGGAAGTATCTATATACATAAAAAATCGATGCGTGTGTATGTATGTTCATTATGGACTCCATAACGGCTGAAGTGATTTTGATGACATTTTCAGGCAATCTTCAGATTAACCCAGTGGGTGTCCTTTGAAGTTTGGTAGCGATCAGATCAACTGTTTTTTTTTTTTTTTGCTTTTTGCCAGTTTTGTGTTATATTTTCCCTACAAATTAATTAGCGTAAATTAATAATAGTAGTAAAATAATAAATTAATTAAGTAGGACCGATTCTTGGAAGTGTGCGGAATGTCAATGTACAGACGTCGATTATTGGCTATAGGAAATTAGTGTTACCCAGGTCTCTAGATCTCTATAATTATCCATCCTTTTTCTTCGGCATTGCTCGAGTCTCACCATGTGTTGGGGAAATGTATCACTTCATTTCATAGGATGGGACCAGCATTCGGGTAACCTAATACGTTCTCTAAGACAATTTTTTTTAAACCTTGCGAATTTTATTTTGGTGCATTAAAAACTTAATTACCTATATGTTATTACAGAGTTTTTCGTATACCACAAAGTAAAGACGTGACGTTACTGCAGTTACGTAACTGCATCACTACCACTTCCATTGCAAACTCTTGAAATATTTCACAAGTACCTCGTCCTCACATTGTCTCTGCTTATCTTACTTTCAGCCATCAACTTTCAATGAGGAATCATTGTTAAGGCCATGTTCTCTCGTTTCTATTTTTTTGGCAATATTGATTTTTTACGCCTTAACAAGAGCTGATATCAAAAATCTGTCTGGCCATTTTTTTTTTTAAATCGTCTTCTCAATGTTGAGTGAATTTTTTTTTCAAAGCAGTAAGTACTGTGGTTTTACTTAATTGTGTAATTAGCGAAATTCTGGTGAATTGTATAATTCATGTGTAATCGTATAATTTATTGATATGAAAAAATTGCCTATCACGGCAAAAACTATTTTAAACAAAACTGCGTGACAGATTTTTGATATCAGCTCTCGTTTAAGGTTAACAAAAATTGAGGTCTTAACATTCACAAGGGGCTAAGTGCCAAATGGTTAGTTTCGAGATAATAAAGAAAACAGTATATTTCACAAAAAAATGAACAAGGAATTATCCAAATGCGTTCACATATTTTTTACAATAGGAAAGTAGTAAATATAAAAAATCGAACAGTAATTAATATAAAACACTTACGAACACCTATATGTGTTTTTTCAATGAACTAGAATGCGTTGACGTTACTCCAACCATCTAATTGTGTTGATGTACGACGCGCATGAATATCACTAGGAGATAGATAGCACTTTAGGTATGTCTTCGACCTAATTTTTGGCACCTTTTTATGTACGTACCTAACTTATGTTTGTCGAAAATGGTATTTAGCCCCTTTTGAATGTTAAGTCCTCTATTATTATCGCGAAAACACTAGAAACTAAAGAGCATAGCCTTAAGGCCAGACCTGGTAGTAATACACTGATTTAGAAAATATATATAAAAACTAATACTAATATCGACGAACCGCTCCATTGTTTAGTCAGTAAAATATATTAAAAAACTCAACCGTCTTGTGGACTTGCGCCATTGCGAGCAGATGAGGCCAAGCTGGAGTAAAATCCCACAATATACAACAAGCAAAACTATAAAGGGCAAAAAAGAATAATAAAAGTCAGTATTAGCTGGTATTGGCAATAATATACATACACTTAAATCCGGAATGTGATATGGTCGTATCCAGAAAGACAACAAAAAAAAAAAACACTAAAACAAAGTAAGGCTTAGGTTAGTTCTAATACAAGTTAGAAAGATAAATGTTAAAAGTATGTCACAGGGAAAATTTCTGCCACTTGATCGCTGCTATCGGTAATGGTTACAAACTAACCAATCGCAGAGATTTCCTGAATTTTAAGTTACACAAAGTTGATTACTTAAAACAAGAAATTGGTTTCTGTTAACCTTTAAATTAAGTTAAATGACTTCTGTCATTTCCAAGCCTGTTTGAAATTAATGTTATTACAGTTTCGTATTTGTCTGCTCCCTTAGTGATAGCAGCGAAACTAGCGGCAGAAATGTTCCCTGTGTCAAACTCTCCCAGAAGAAAACACATTTTCTTCCCAACCTGAGGTAATTAACCTTAGTGAGGTGTGCGAAAGATTGCCACAGACATGGGCAGTACACTCTAAATCTGAATTAGTGAATATTCACTTATTCACGTCGATGGATGGAGCAGTTTCAACAAACTGAATCAGTGAGAAACCACCGTGAATCGGTGATTATTCACTGATTCCGATAAAGAGTGCCAACATTCCACAAGTTAATTAGTGAATATCCACAGATTTTCCAGTAATGTATCACTGATTCAAAAAGTGAAAACTGTTCTTTGAAAACAATTAGAAAAACAGGTGAATATTCACTGATTCGCTTGTGGGATATTGGCACTCTTGAAGGAAATCAGTGAATGTTCACAAATTAAACAGTGCCTACTTTCACTGATTCAAATTGTTGAAACAGCTCCATCTATCAGCGTGAATCAGTGAATATTCACTAATTCATATTTAGAGTGTAACGACGACAAGGCAAGTGACAAGAGACACGAATGTATGCGAATATATTGTGGATTTTTTCCGCAACACGGCAACATTAACTCGCAGTGACACGTGTCCACAATAACGGTTCAGTTTATGACAGTGGCTCATTACATGGATGTCAATAGCACACGGTATCTCGGGTAAACATGCAGCACTTGAGGAATTTTAAAGCCACGGTGTTTAAATAAATGTGCAATAATATTACGATACGGTTATACTATTTTCACCAAATATTTGTGTAATTCAGCAATGAGCTACAAATTTATTTTTAAGAGATTTTTAAAGTAAGTAGTAATGCAAAGTAAAAACTATCCTACAAGACTGGTATCTTCCACCAGCCGACATCATCTCACGAGTTACCTTATTTTCGCACATTTCATTTTTGTGGCAATAAACCGAACAGGTTTTTTTATTATTTTTTAACTCAAAATTATAATAAATATTCTTATAAAATTAAGTGAGAGTAATCTAAACATTTTTTTCCTACGGGTGAATTATGCCATTTAAAATAACTACATAGAAATGTGCACTGTATGACTGCACACATCTTCGAAATTTTTCATAGCATGGTGCTAAAAGCTATTGGAGTTATTGTCACCAATGAGAGTAAGAATACCGAGCACGCGGTAGTGTAGCTAGGATTGTCTTGTCTAGAACTTAATCGCAATTTAATATTTTATTTTCATTTTTATTTCAGACGTTAACCCTTTGATCGTTACTTAGGCTTCTTTGTTAATATTACAAATTGGCAGGAAACTATAAAATATCTTTAAGAAAAACAAGTAACTAGGTTATAGTAGTGCTCGCTTTATCGCGAACCGTCTATACAGGGCGCTGTCAAATTACACGTCAGTATTTTGGGAATGCAATCCTCACACCTACTGGAACAAAACATGTTATAAGGACACAGGTTCGTAAACACACTGTTTCTGCTCTACAATTCACAATAGTCTGACGTGACGATAATATATTTACACATGTGTCTATTAATTTTTACGTTTATTCCTACTGTTTATGGGTTGCGATTATGGTATATCAGTGCCAACATACCCTTGAAAATCCTGCAGTTTTTTTTAAACATTTATGATTGGATAATATCATAACCGTCTTTAGTAGAAGGCCGCGGCCTTAGATCGGGCAACCCTGCCAGGAAGGGTCATTTTGACACTTTTTTTGTCTCACCAACGGCTGTGGCCGTTCGCCGATATGTAGGGCACAATAACGAATCAGACACAACCATTGCCTTTGGAGAGCTAACAGAAGTGTTAATATGACCCTTCCTGGCAGGGTTGCCAGATATAAGGCCGGGGCCTTCTACTAAAGACGGCTATGACACTGTTGATGAACGCGCCGTAGACCAACGAGCATGAAATATTTGCCGGCTACTAGATGTGTTGTGACCACTCAGTAGTAAGGGGCACCTGCACATCAGCGTGTCAGTGGCTGTAGAGTCAACCCTGTACAGCTCTTGGCAACTGCAGCCCTACCTGGTAACAACCCCCGAGCCACCACTGGGTAACATTCTTCCTCGTGGTAAGTTGTGTCGCGTCGACTTTCCGTGGCCGAGCTTATCTGCGAGTCACGACGGCAAACATCGTGCAAGATGGCGGCAGTATCGCGGCCTGACCAACTGACAACGAGCCGTGAAACACGATAGCGGAACTGCGACTCAACTCTACCGCAACACGCCACTTACTTACACTGTACTCGAGTTTAGAATTTAAAAACTTCTCCGTAAAAAAATATTCGTAATTTAACCACACCTGTGTAGGGAATACTTGATTTTCGTGACAAGATTTGTGCACCATTTTGATATTTATATACCTACGAAAAGAACTCAAAGTTAAAGCTATGCTTATATCGTTTTAAAAATGTAGTACACCTATTATAATCATGCATTAGGGGCCCCTCAAATGGATAAAAACTTATTTTTTAGACTGCTGTAATTACAAAAATAGCTCGCAGATTCATAAAACACAACGTCGGACGAATTTGTAGAAATTCACTTAAAACTGACCTCAAGAAATTGTAGGGTTGTCGTTTAAAGTCTCGTAGCAATAATTAAGACTTAAATTAAACATTTTAGAATCCCCCGACTCACAGGATACTAAATTTCAAATAGATCAGACCAGCAGAATTGCTCACATTCACAAAAAAAAAAAAAAACTAGAAAAGAGCTGATGATATTTAAACAGCTGAAAAGATTTCCTTGAATCATAGCTAAGTACACTCTCGATCAAGTTAGCTTTCAAACAAAAAAAAACGCATCAAGATCGGTCCATTCGTTTAGGAGCCACAATGCCACATACATCTCTTTGCGTCCGGGCCACGGCCGTAGAAGAACAGGTCTGGACACTCGCCTGGAAACTTGACCCCCTTGTTGTTTAGCTGCGATTCACCAAGCTACCGATAATGTTATACATTTTTGGCGCTGTAATCCGGACGGTCGGGCCCGAACTCCGCACACTTCTCTCCCACCAAGATAAACAACTTATTGAAACGTATTTTTTTAAAATCAATTTATGAAATACTTCCTTCGCTCACAATATTAAATCATGGCTCCAGAAATATTTATTTACTTTATGATGTTAACAATGGAAAAAAGTGGGCGGAGTTTGAGTCAGACCGCCCGGATTAATGCGCCAAAAAGTACGGCATTCTCGGTAACTTGACGAACTACGGCCAAACAACGAGGGGGTCAAGCAAAATACATTGGTAGATAGGCGAGTGTCCAGACCTGTTCTTCTACGACCGTGGTTCGGGGTTTAAAATATTGAAAGGAAAACACTGCACGATGGTTTGACGCTCAGCGAAGCGGTTATCGTCGAGTGTGCCAAGCTGAATCATCGCTCTCCTGTCTCTGTGCATCAAACGCGGAAGGTCACGTGGGTGCGCATATATTACAGCATTGCTTCACGGTTATCGGCAGCATGTAGAGGCGTCACTTG
The DNA here is from genome assembly GCA_003012365.1 of Medauroidea extradentata. Taxonomy (NCBI): domain Eukaryota; kingdom Metazoa; phylum Arthropoda; class Insecta; order Phasmatodea; family Phasmatidae; genus Medauroidea; species Medauroidea extradentata. Next base: position 10,288 of record PNEQ01022210.1, read on the forward strand.
TTTGACTGGGCCAATCAGAACAATATGACTGCGACACCACACGTCAGTGACTGCGGGCCGAACCCCCAAGACACCGAGAGTTATCAACAACCAGTCACTGACCAGGAAGCATGGCTACGTAAGGCATTGAAACGATTAGTATAGGTCATTCGGGATAAAGTGAGCACTAAAAGTTTAACCTTTGAAAAACATCACTAGCCGTTGCTGCATATAATTCCATATTAACTCTAGTAGCTTTACGGTCTTGTGTGGTTGGCAGAAAATTTTCACATTACAGTTCCATGTATTTTCTTATTTAAATACAACAATATTAAATTAGAAGTAACCGAAATCGACAATTATTATATTTTATAAATTTTCAAAACTTTTTTTTTTAACAAACTGCATGGATTTACACTGACTGTACAATTGATCTCACACGCGCAAACATCAAGTGATGTGTCCAGAGATGTTAGACATTTCTCGTTGATAGCCGTTACGCGCAGAAAGATATGAAATGGTTGAAAATAGAACTTTAGCAGGGCTTGTTTGAGTGTTCATTTTATCCCGAACAGCCTATATAAAACATTTTCGCTAATGTCAGGAACCCCTACACCAATGTAAAGGAATGTTATGAAAGTAGGTGTGGTAATATGTTATCGGGGTATCGTATACGTCAGTGGTATCGGTCCTATATGAGGGGCTTAGATTTCTAGTGGTGTATGTGTATGTCAGTTTAAATAGTTTCCTCTTAAACAATGTTTTGTAATCAAAATGCTCTACATTCTTGCAGTACTAAAATAGAATGCAGAAATTAAGGCCTCGCTCTTTAGTTTTGCAGTGGTTTCGAAAATATTTTTAACGTTAACTAAGACCACCATGTAAAATCATCAAACTTCTCATAGGACCTAAGTTTTGCCGCGATATAGATGACAATTTTTTCGAATATTCTTATAGGTATAAGAAAAGAATCCCCACAGATACAATTAGATGCTATGCTTAGTTTAGGAATTATGAAGTTTTGAATATTTTCTGGCAACCACAAAATTACTACATTTTGGGATATAAACAAATTTTTATGGCCTATTCTGTTGACGTCTTACTTACATTCAATAGCTGGGCTATCTGTCTGTGGGTTTTTACACTTGCTCATACCAATTATTTCCATGTAACATTGTCTGACATACTTTGCTTACTCATTGTTTACAAACACAGGTCAAGTAATTGCTGTAACTTGACAGGGCTGCAAACAGTGGAAAATTGCTCCAAACACCGCACGCACATGGGCATGTAGTGCCACCTGTTGAGCAGAAGATGAGCAACGCGGATGAAGAAAGCAGGTTCCGGTAGCTATTTCGGCAGAAAAGTTATATATTTTTGAAATTCTTAAAAAAAATAAGGAAATTCTTAAAAAAATGTTTTTTGATAAATGTGCCTAGCTTTTCTGCCAAAAATGTTTTGGATATTTTTCGATTTGAGCAAAATAAAAAGCACACTTTTCTACACCAAAAAAACTTCAACGTCGAAATAACGTCAATAGATAGGCCATACAATTTTTTTATATCGCAAAATGTGGTAACTTTGTGGCTGCAAGAAAATATTCAAAACTTAATAACTCCTAAACTAAGCATAGCATCAAATTGTATCTGTGGGGATTTTTTTCTTATACCTGTAAGAATATTCGAAAAAATTGGCATCGATATCGCGGCAAAACTTTAGGTCCTATGAGCCGTTTGATGATTTTACATGGTAGTCTTAAACTTTTGACCGGTACTGTATATCAAAAATTCATTTTTATAGTTTTAACACTTATATATCATCGTTTGTATCTTAATTTTTCTGTTACAATATACCAAACGGACTTTTAGATTTTCGCCCCTGAAATACCACATATTTTTTTGTCAAAATAAGCCAAAATGAAACAAAATAATATTTTTGTTAGCGAACTGTACATTATTTAAAAAGACGGTCTGGCAAAATTGTGTCGCGTATAACTGTACACAGTCTCAGATTTTTCCAAAGCATTTGGTTAAAAAAATATTAGAGTTATTTACAATTGTTTGAAATAAATGTAAGATCGTGGCCTTAAGAGGGCGTCGTACATAATTCAAAGTAAAAAGCATTAATCTATAACTGTAGGTTTCTTGAAGCCAATTTGTAAAAATTAAACAATAGCAATCCTAGACAATAGTGTTAGCCAACGTTTTAAACAAAATTGTTTCCTGTGTTACGAACTTCTGAGGCACAATCTCTGACGCCGGAACCTCGTGCATTTAACTGCGGCGCAAGAGATCACGCGTAACGAATTAGTAATTTTGGATAAATATTCACTCATAAAATTGACAAATACCATTATCTGGGATTGTCATTGAGTATTTTATCCATATTGGCTTCGAAAAAAGCGTAGACATCAATTGATGGTTACAGCATTTATTTATCTATCACGCACTCTTAAGGGATTTGGCCCGAGTTTTTCTGCTTACGAGAGAATTATTTTTTAAAATCCATACGAGAGTCAATATCGTAAAATTACTTCGTAAATTTTTTGCAAATTAGTTTTACTGTGCAATGTAATTTTTCGAGATAAACTGTATGGTCAGTTTAGCTCATTTATCTATTAAAAGGAAATTTTCTTGATTAAGTAATTAGCAACTATTTTGCACAGTTCTGACTCGACAAAATTAGAGTGTGCAGTTGAAATCAGTCATAACAAAGATACGAAGCGATTTTACGATATCGACTCCCATTTATGTTTTAAAAAATAAGTGTCGTTAAATGCGAAGAAATTCGGGCCCATGCCCTTAAGCGTGAAATATTTGTTACAGAATATTATTTTGTAAAATGTGGACAAAATGATTGAAAACGACACTACGAAATATTTGTCATTTACACCACTATGAATCTCAGCCACTCGTATATTTGTAGGAAATAGGCGAACGTGTGCTTGTGTTACCAGATTAGTAAAGAGGCGATTCTCAACTGTTTTATATATTTGCAAGCTGAAACTACGGTATGTCACAAATACCCCATACTTAGTGACACTGGAAAATCGCGAAAATGTTTAAGATAGTCTCCAGTAAACTGTATTATATTAACCGTGACACGTGTGAACAGTTTTGGGACAAATCACACACGCTGTGTGTCCAAGCTGTGCAGTTATAATTGGGTCTAGCCAACGTTGATACAAAACATTCAGTGTTATATTGTACCACGCTGAAGCCTAGCAAACAGTCAACTATTCCCGCGATTTTCCAGTGTCTCTACCCATACTTAGAGGTACGTCAATTTCGCAGATTTATCTGGCAGTAGCCTAGATTGCTCTGTCCTGTACACGCTCAGGCTACAGTCGATTATTCATTGGCTTACAACATTACAAGTGATAGCTCTGTGAATCGTTTCCTTATTTACTACTGACTTGCAGTAGTCAAATGCGTTTCGTGACAACCGCCAGCTAATCACACACGTGATTATGAAGTCTATATTTTTCGCGTTCATCCTGACCTGGAATGTATTTGCGAAATTGTTGTACCTCTAATCATACTGCTTACAGGTGAAAAACTTCCCATATTGTTTCAGAATTTTTTTACAGTGACTTGCCTTTGATAACCTTTTCTGCAGTTGAAATACGATAGACCCTAAACATATCTTATTTGTATGGGTGAAAATCTTCCCATACTGTTTAGGAAGTTTTTTGGTACAGTGTTGCAGCACGACCTGTACGTAGGGAGTAAGCCTTACATCCTTCTTATCTAACCTGTCTACCTTACCAACGTTATGTTTAGAGGAATAGCTGCCTTTAACACGTCCCTTGAATTTTTCTTAGGAATTGTTGTTGAGGTTTGAAAGTTACGAACTGTAATTTTGACTGACATTCACTGAACACTTTCGTGAGGTTTTAAAATCTGTATGTTTAAGTAAAGCGCTAATTACTTTAGAACATTTTTCCACACCACGGTCTATGCCAGAACATTTCCTACAGATGAGCTTGCGTGATATTGTTCCATAAATTATACAAATAACAGTTGAGAACGAATGGTTGATAATTTTTGTACAGGTTGCTTCAGAAATGGAAACAACAGCAGACTTATTACAGTATATTTAGTTAAGTAAACTCCACGTTGTTAACAATCCATGTACTATCAGTTTAAAGAGAACAAACACTACTTCAGATGACTGGACTCGAT
>PNEQ01022210.1:14550-44255 GCA_003012365.1 Medauroidea extradentata
GTATGTTTACTTTCTGAGCAGATTTTTTTTTTTTTTTTTTTTGCAATTCATAGTTCTATTCTATTTTTCAAGGTTTCCATATGACAATTTTCCGTATGACGATTTTCAAGTTTTTCCATTTCGTCGGTTTGTTATGTCAGTTGGTTTTAGTGGCGTAATATTTAAAACCGTAAAGTGCAAATTTTGACGTTGGCGTATCTCTCATAGTTTTTGCGTACAGAGTTGTAAACGACCAAATTCACAGTGTATAACAATGTTGTAGGCTATGATTTGACGTACATAAAAACAAAAAATAAAATACTATTGTATCTAGTAAAAAATGCTGAATTTTGAAATGAAAATTAAAAAAATATCAACAATTTTTTAGAAATATAAAAAAAAAATATTTTTTGTTGTTGTTATATATGTCAAATCATAGCCCACAACATCGTTAGGCCAATATAGTGTGAATTTTTTCAGTTTGGTATGGCGGTTGGTTTTAGTGGCGTTTTTAAAACCGTTTACCAATAATCATGGAGCAAGGCTGCCGATGTGCACGAAGACACTGGAACACGTTCGTGTAAAATCTTCTCGTGACAAAATATATGTTTCGGGTGTTTAAATTATATTTGTGTAAAAAAAACTTTGAAAGGGCTTAAGAACAGTTATAATTTTTGTTTAAAGCTTTTCGTTCCAATTAGCTATAGACATGTAAATTCGCGTTATTTTCTGACAGCTGACTAGACTCCAAGTAACTATATGTATACGACTACTCCCGCCGGCCGATATTGTCGTGACTTGCCAAGGAGAATACTTGCACGGTAGAGAGGCCAATCTCTGTAAACACGTAACACACGTAACAACACATAAAAGTTCGTGGTCAATTGAATCGCCGGTTATGTTCTGTTATGTGTAGGAAAGTGAAGTTTATTCTGTTACCAAATGGTATCGAGAATTTTGCGTGTCTCACAAATATAGTCATTTTTGACAACTCTAAAATACGTCTACATCAGTGTAATGAAAACACTTCTAACAAGTGTTCCAAAATTCACTAACTAGCTGATATGCCGTGTTTGCAATGCCTTAAACAGTCGGACAACCCATTCCCTGATAACGACGAACATTTTTCGACAGCCAATCAGGTAGGAATGAACTTTTTGGTATGATTATTAGTAAATGTTCGTCAATGTCGAGGATTTGTTGCTGGGCTGTTGTGGCATTGTAAACCCACCATTAGCGTTCCTACACGGCCAGCAACTTCAGCTATGCTAGGACCATGAACTAGTCGCGGAAATAATGTTGTCTCAATTTGTTTCACTATGTCTTAAGCTCCGCTTCATGCATTCTAAATCTGAGTTAGTGAATATTCACTTATTCACGCCGATGAATGGAGCAGTTCCAACAAACTGAATCAGTGAGAAACCACTGTGAAATCGGCGACTATTCACTGATTTCGATAAATAGTGCCAACATTTCCACAAGTTAATTAATGAATGTCCACAGATTTTCGAGTAATTTTCTATTGATTCAAAAAGTTAAAACCATTCTTTGAAAACAACTCGTAAAAACGGTGAATATGCACTGATTCACTTGTGAGATGTTAGCACTCTTAAAGGAAATAAGCGAATACTCACTAATTAAACAGCAACAATTTTCACTGATTCAAACTGTTGAAACTGCTCCACCCACCAGCGTGAATCAGTGAATATTCACTCATTCAGATTTAGAGTGTGAATATTGGCAGCGTGACTTTGTAAAGTGACGTCTGTGTTCTGATTCAGCCAATCACAGTAAAGTTTCTGCAACATCACACGTCTGTGATTTGCCCAGTGCCGGATCTTGATGGAGGGGGAGGGGAGGCAGGAGACCCTAACTGCACTAATGTTTCAATTACATTTCTGAAATATTACAGAAATGTTACAATGTTTTAGTTATATTTCTGAATCATAACTGAAACATTTTGTGCTGTGTGGGGAGTGCATGTGCCCCGGGCGGCATATCAAAGAGGCGTCAGGCTGGCTAGACCTGGTTTGACAAAGTTAGGACAGAAAAATAATATCCACCTAGAATAAGCTAATTCAGTTATTAATGAAAGTACAGAAAATTTTTAGCTGAGCGTGTGTAGGCTATGCAGTAATCATTTCTATACAACACCTATACATTAAACAGAATTGAATATATATATATACATATATATATATATATATATATATATATATATATATATATATAATTTAGAAAAACAAATTTTTTGCGTAGCAAAAATTCAATTTCTAATAACTATAACGAAATTATTATTACAGCAATATTGTTTTATATTTTTACCAAATACTTTACTTGTCTTGCTGTAAAATTTGGAAAAAGAAAATAAGGGAGCGGCGCAACCCAACTTTGGATCATTTACAAAATGGTCCAGATCCCGTTCTGTATTTACGGATATAACCCCAAGACACGTGGCAGTTTAAACACCCAATCACTGACTAACAACTAAACTAGAAAATGCAGATGAGCTCGTAAGTCAGTGAAACAAACTGAAGTAAAATAATTTAGCGATAATTTCATGGCCCTAGCTACAGGATAGGTCAGTATAATAAGAAGGACCGTAGCCTAAACAAGCGGCGGTGCAGCACTCGACTCACGACAGCAGCATGGTGAAGAGGCGTCCCGACGTCTGTCCTGTAGAGCGTCCACCTGGCGACTGGCACGCTGGTGTCGGTGTGAGGTGTGAGCTGAGCCGAGCTGAGCGCCTCTCTACTACAGCGCTGCGTGGTGGCGCGCACAGTAACTACACCCGCAGCCTCGACGTGCTATGTGGTAAGTTCTATTTCCAGCCTATTCGTATCTTTCCGCGTGTAACGGCTAACGATGGGGACTCTCTGGACACGTCACTAAATTGTGCAGTCGATACGAATACACGTTGCAAATTTGGCAAACGCCTAGCGTAGCGTCATGAAAGCGCAAGGCTTCTGTGATACTACTTTGCGCATCCGTTCTGCGCAGACCTCCTTTTTGCTTCCCCTGGGACATTACTTAGTTTAGAATAGTTCAGATTAAGTTGAAAAAAATGTTTCGTGCTGATTCGTTAGTAAACTACAGTAAAATTATGTGGCTGGGGCAGCCCCAACATGGTGAGGGGAGCAGTCGTTAATTTTAAGTAAACCTCTGTGCCGGGGGAGGGGAGGGTTATGTCTCTCGCCCATACTTCTTTTCGCACATTTTCCCAAATTAACATTTATTAATGACATTGGTGTTTATTTGTGGGGAAAATGTAGAAGTTCACCTCAAAGTGTTAAATCACATTACAAAGGAGTATGGTTTTATATTTAACCCTCCACCCCCACCCCTAAAAATCGCAATAGGTAGCATGTTCTGCGTGACACTGCAACAATTCGCTACTGCGCAGATCGTGTAGAGCATTGTTTTTCCTGTCGCTAGGCTCTAGTCTGATAATTTAGCACGGTTTTATATTTAGTTTGTTTCAACTTGAAAGTAAGGTATACTAGCAAGTCGTCTACCAACACAGTAGTGCCATATTGTCAGTACTGCCAAAAGTACCAAATCTTCATTACAGATACTACTTAAACCATCAATAATGTGTACCACTCCGTATCTTGTGTCTTAGTCTTACACTGCCCTCGTCTTGTATTTGTAAGCAAGGACAACCCAGTACATTCTGGAGGGCAAGGGTCCCCTTCATCAAAATGTCGCTCAGAAAAAAAAGCATGAGAAATTTAAATAAATAAATATATATATATATATATATATATATATATATATATATATATATATATATATATATATATATATATATATATATATATATATATATATATATATATATATTTGCATAAAATATTGGGGTCCTCATGATCGGAGTCTTACCACTTTGTCCCCCTCAACCCCCAATATTATTATATGGGCTTCGTTGTGGGCACAACTACCTTTATCTGCATAAATATGGAGTCCTCCCTTGCCCTTTAATGGTAAACATGTAATTAGAGCGAGTGATTTTGTGAAAATATTTTTGCCCCACTTCGTTTCGATGACTTACGTGCACAACTGTAGCTATGCTTCATGATCTATGATCAGTGTTTAGGGTTGTACCTTCTTATCACAGACGTAGTGTCGCAGTAACAATGCTCCTGTTGGCTCAGTCAAATAAGTGACGCTTCTACACCAATAGTGTCTGCCAATAACCACGGAGCACAGCTTCAGGTGAGCACATTAGGTTACAAAAATATTAGGGGCCCCTAATAGGGAACATTCCTATTTTTTATTATATTTTTATTTAAAGTGAGTTTAATTTCATGAACAACGACACCAGACTTTCTTTCTTTGCGTCTGTGTAACTAAAGAAAAACTGAAATAAAATGAGCAGTCTGTTTCGTGCGGCAAAAACGTGAACCGCCATGTTGATGTCTCTGTGACGTCACGATACTGTACGTTTAAATGTACACAACATCCAAATGTCAGCAACATACGTTCAAGTCGCGAAACTGTGTTAAATAAAGTAGTTTATGCGGTAGAGTCGAGTATGGCTTGAACTCCGAAGAGTATAATGTGGATAGTAGTTCGTTTGCGCAGCAATAAAATGCAATTTACTCGGAATATAATCTCAACTTGAGCGCCGTCGGATAAATCAAGGCGTACTGCATGGTTTAATCTTCAAGAAGAGACCTAATAGTCTGCTATTAACGACAAAAATACAATATACGCATGTAATGCTGTATTATGTACAACATGACACGGTTAGCAAAAAACAAACAAATACTTTTAAGTTAAATACAGTGCAGTTGTTTATAAGAACTCATATCTTTGTACTGCTCAGCTGCATCACACGTTGCGAAAAATAAGTGGAGTGTGGTGCGCCTTATCAAGGAACATTACAGTAAAACCTCTTTATAAAGAACCCTCGTGGTTCTCTAGAATAGGGTCTTTATATAGAGGTGGTCTTTATAAAGGGGTATAATTGTACAGTAAAACCCCTATTTTAAAACCCCACGGTTCTTGAGGAAAGGGTTGTTATAGAGAGGTGGTTGTTATAAAAGGGGTTGTTATAAATAAAGAAGTTTTACTGTATATACTTATCTTCGCAATAGTGAACAGCAACCTCTACGAGGGAATACCGGCAAAGTTTATGCGGATCTCCGTGCTGGCTGTTTACAGCGAGCGCGATACACAAGGACGGAGCTGTTGGCAAGGAGGGGGGCAGGGGGCAAACTGCCCCGGGAACCGGGTTAGAGGGGGCGCTGGTGGTGACAAGTTGTACTTGGGAATGAAATGTAAATGAGTGGAAAAAAGATACAATATCTACCAATATTTAGACTTTTACTAGGTATGATTTTTATGAACCTTGAACACCATATAATGTTATAAATACAGTATTTATAGTCAGAATGCATATTTAAAACACTGCTAGTGGTAGCTGGTAGGTACAGGTTCAACGTATTTAAACTAAAATGTTATATTGTTATTTACGCGAGCGCAGAACAATACAAGATACATTTATTACTGTTGGATTGATTGGACTGATGTGAAAGGAGGGGAAGGAGGGGGCAAATCACAATTCTTGCTCCGGACGAAGGAAAGCCTAGAGCCGTCCCTGGCGATGAAGCAAACAACACTTGGAACATTATCGTGAAAGACAGTGTGTTTTTTTTTTTTTAGTAAAAACACTTTCGTTGCCACAATACAATGTTGTTTAAATATGATCCACTGCTAAGTAACTTCGCGGCAAACATCTGTGGTAAAGAAAACTTGCATTACAACAAAGGAAATGTGGAAGTCTTATGTTCTGTGTCATATTTGTTTTAAAAAAGTTTTCTTTGAAAATAGTAGGGCCTATAAGTTTATTTAAATTAATAATAATACATTCAACATAAAGTCTGTGTTAAAATGCCGCAACTATTTCCACCTCAAAAATTTTAAATTAATTACTTTAAAGATATCACAATATTGTTGTTTTTATTACTGCAACTTTAAAACAAACATCTTCTTTGCGGCAGGAAAAGAATAGCCGTGCCTCGCTGAAACGCTTGTGATACCGTATATAAAAAGGATTTTACAAAACAACTTTATTGGGAATTAATGCCAATCAAAATGCAAAATTAATGTAGCCGATATTGTGCATAGCAAAATAGCTTTGAAGTGTTCCTACTTGAGATAGGTTTATTTTAGCTTATGGCGGCATACAGCGGTAACATATTGTTCGCTGTGTTTGTGCTGTCGTAAATGATCATCGTTGGACAATCAGCGTAATCAGTCTGTTATAAATTTCGGCTTAGTGTTATCTGTATCGCTTCTCTTATCAGCGGTGTTCTATTGTACATTATCGCTGTGTCACTGCACGATGCTAGACATTGTGCCACGAATAAGCTATGATGTTACGAGTAGTTCTGCAATCGTCAACCAAGCGACATGATGCAAATACAGTCAGGAAAACTATTTACTAATATACAAATTCATAGAGCAAATGTTTACGCTATTATTTAGGGCTGTGAACTTTTAGTGAAAAAGAATTTTGCCTTACTTCGTGTGGTGTTGCAGGAACGTTATTATAATTGGCTCAGACAAATGAAATACAGCTCTTCACACAAACACTCTGCCAATAATCATGAAGCAGAACTGCAGATGTGCATTTAAGACATTGAAACAAAGTTATGCAAACATATTTTCGTGGAAAACAGGGGTACCTGCATATAATGGTGAATTTGTTGCTGATAAACATCTTATGTTCGGCACTATCACCAAACGACACTAGCTGCGAGTATAGGAATTGACTGATGCAGCCACCGATGTACAACGACGTGCGTAAATGACTGTTTTGCTGTCAACCGATTGAATCGATGTATCCTCCGTTTCAACCGAGCTGAAAATCTTGCAAATCTGGTGGACGTTCATTGAAATTTTCAACGGAAAATTTTTTAACACAATCTCGCAAGAAATTTTTTTTAATAACTTACTAAATTGTGAAATGTGAGGTCAAAGAAAGTAAACTTACCATTTTTTTGCGCATGTAAAATTGTTTGTATTTTAAAATATGTATTTAATGCAATTATGTTTATTTATTTAATTTGTAAATTTAAATTACAATCACTATTACATATATATGATGCCAAAGTGTTCAGTTTGGATTTCTATCGCTGTGTAATGTTAAATAACCTGAGTTAATTCATCCCATTTCATTAGTACGAGAAAATTAAAATAAATAAATGTCAACCCGATGTTCGGTAATGACATCAACCGGTGTACATCGGTGTATCAATCACTGATTTCCGAAAAGGTGGTATAGTTTAATTGGAAAGAATTTTACGGATTCATCAGGCAGCAACCTTTTCTCAGTCCTGTACACGTACTTGCCACAATCGTTTATCCCTTGGCTTGTAACCGAGCTAGTTGATAGCCCGAAGGAAGTAGTTTCAGTGAGATTGACAGTGACTAGAGCCAATGATCTTAGGTGTAAACAATTCTGCAGCACTTTGTTCCAATGCCTTATGTGAACATCTGCAGCTCTGCTTCATGGAAAGTGACCTGATGTATTGAACTCTCAGCGTCTTGAGGTTATGCAAGAAAATCGCAGACGTTCAGTGACGCAGTAACATTATTTATAACCCCCGATGCAAGAAGAGGGCTGTCATAAGTTAAACGTGTGTATTTGTGTCTGTCTGTGGCATCGTAGCTCCTAAACGGATGAACAGATTTTGATTTAGTTTTTTTGGAAAGTGACTTGATCGATAGTGTTCTTAACTATGGTTCAAGAAAGTCTGTTAAGCCGTTTGAAGATCATCAGCTCTTTTCTAGTTGTTGAAAGGGGGCCGCGGTGGCCGAATGATCAGACCATTCGCCTGCCACCAAGGCGATCCGGGTTACATTCCCGGCAGGGTCAGTCCTGTGGGAATCGTGCCCGACGATGCCGTTGGTCGGCGGGTTTTCACGGGGATCTCCCGTTTCCCACGCGCTTTCATTCCGACGCTACTCCATACTCACCTCATGTCCCCCTTCACCAGCGCTGAAGACTTCGTTGTTAAGCTCTGATCAAAATATCTCTCTCTCACTCACTCTAGTTGTTGAACGGATGTGAGCAACTTCTACTGGTATGGTCGATTATAAATTTTGTTTTTGTGACTTCAGTGCTATTACAATAACATAGTCACATTCACCCGATGCTGCAGCTCCTCGCCAAAGTAGTTTTTATTTTTAATTTAATAGTTCGCTGCCAGTTAAACTAGCAACGCTTATAAACAAAGACACTGTGTCAGTAACCGTAGAACAGAGCTGTAGATATGAACGTAAGACATTGAAACAAACGGGTGAAGAATTATTTACATAAAAACTTTACCAGCTCTAACAATGAAGCATATTGTTATCACTAGAGGCCCTGATCTTCGCGAAGAGATATCGGTACCAAATTGTTTTAAAGGCGCGTTCCAGCGCAATTTTCATCACAATGTTTTTATTTTTATATTTGAACCGGATATTCTTTTCCCCTTGTTTAAGACACAAAATGTGACAAAATTTTCCTCTTATAAAAATTATTTATATCGCATAGTTTTCGCGTAATGGCTCGTTAAAGCCAAAATTTGCATGTTTCTGTTTTAAGGACGACACTAAAGCCAACTCACTTACAAAACTGAAAAAAAAAAAAAAACTGAAAAAAAAAAAAAACACAGTGAATAACGGTGTTGTAGGCTACAAGATCAGCTATGTTAAACCACAAATAAACATTTTGTTGTATTTTATTTTTAAGCCGTTTAATTGTTCAAATTCTTATTTTAAATTTCGGCATTTTTATTTAAATACAAAATGTTTTTAATTGTTTTTTTTTTTTCGTAGGTGACATTGTAGCCGGCGACGTCTTTATCCACTGTGGTTTCTTTTCTCAAATTTGTATTACAGTCGGTTTTAGTTCACTGTAAAAATAGTCTGTAAATCTGCCACACGTGCCTATAGGAGCGTTGCGTTAAGAAAGTAGGTATGGTATGATTGTTTCCGAGACATACATAGTAGCACTCCTAAACTTGTTTATAAAATAGTCAAATATATTCTGAAGTTACCAGACTTGTATTGTAAGAAGTGTAACAGTTTACATATTTACAAGGTAGAAGTATAGTAACTGTCCCATACTGCGACTAGGTTAATTACTTCCTAAACATTTTAGGAAGAATATTTTACAGTCCATAAAACGGAAACATGCAAATTTTGACTTCAACAAGCCATTACTAGAGGTACGTCAATATCGCGGATTCACCTGGCAGCAACCTAGACTTGTCAGTCCTATACACACACTGGCCACAATCGATTATCTATTGGCTTATAACCATACAAGCAGGTAGCAAGCGATAGCACTTCGCATTATTTCCTTATTTGCTACTGGCTTGCAGTAGTCCAACGTGTTTCGTAACAGCCGCCAGCAAGTCACAGACATGACAATGAAGTATACATAATTGGCGTTCAACCTGACCTGCAATGTATCTGCGAAATTTACGTACCTCTAGCCATTACGCGAAAACTATGAGAGATAAAAACATTTCATAAGAGACAAGTTTAGTTACATGTTGTGTCTCCTAACGCAGTATGGTACAGTTACCATACTTCCACCTTGTAAATATGCAAACTTGTACAGTTGTTACAGTACAAGTCTGGTAACTTCAGTATACATTTGACTGTTTTATAAAAAAAAAGTTCAGGATTGCTACCATGGATGTCTGGGAAACTGTTCTACCATACCTACTTTCTTAGCGCTCCTGTACGCACGTGTGGTAGATTTACAAACCATTTTTTAGAGTGTAAAGTAAGGAAAAAAATAACTGGTACAAATATAAAATAAAAACATGCCGATGAAAATTGCGGTAGACCGCGCCCTTGACGCTTTACGCTCACTTGTGGAATTCTGCCTTGTTTAGCAGAGTGTCTTGGTGGAAAGACGTTTCTTCTGTTGGCAGTACCTGTCAGAACAAGCTTACTGCGCTACCACATACACGTACGTGATGTGCAGTAGAATGTTAAGACACGTGACAGTTAACAACATCCAATCACTAGAGACACTGAAAGATCGCGAAAATATTTTATGTCGTTCGGAATAAAATGAGCACTGAATATTTCACCTTTAAAAAAAAATCACCAGCTATTACTGCACATAATACAAGCATCATTAGGGCCCGGTAGTTTTCGCAAACATATTTTTGCCCCACTTTGTTTCAGTGTCTTACATGCACACCTGCAGCCCAACTTCATGATTATTGGCAGAGAGTTTTTGTGCAGAGTTATTATTCAGTTGACTGTGCCAATCATTACATGGATTACTGTGGCACAACACGTCTGTGATTTGCGGGTTTAACCTCCAGACGTTGTATGTTAAGGCATCCAATCACTGACCACATAGCAGAGCTGCGGGTATGCACGTAAGGCACTGAAACAAAGTGCTGCAAAATTCTTTTCGCGAAAATTACCGGGCTCTACCTATAACATAGTCTCCAATAAACTGATTATTAGCTGCTCGCTTCCACGGTCAAATGGGCACGTGACTACATGTTTGTTACTGGCTCAGCGACTTCGAGAAGGTGTCAAATAAGTCGTGGGTCAATAGTGAAAGTGACACGAACGTGCAGTTTCTGGAATTATAGCTTGTGTCGGAAAGAAATCGCGAATTATTCAGAGCCCTAATTATCATTCACAATCGTGACAGGTGTGAACAGTTTTCTGGTAAACCACACACGTTCTGTGTTAAAACTGTACAGTTATAATTGGATCTGTTGAAGAGGGACACAGTGCTTCATATAAGCTATAGCTAGAGATGATGGTATATCGCGTAAATGATTTGCGCCATGTGCCCTTGAAAATGCTGTAGTTCCTTGCAGCATGTATGGTTAGTAGAGACATGCAAAATTCGCGTTACTTTCTGACAGCTGACTAGACTCCAAGTGACTATACGACGTCTCCCGCTGGCCGATATTGTCGTGACTTGCCGTGGAGAATGCTTACACGGTAGAGAGGCCAATCTCTGTAAAGACGTAACACACGTAAATAACAACACATAAAAATTCGTGGCCAATTGAATCACATATTATGTTCTGTTATGTATAGGAAAGTGCAGTTTAGTCTCTTACCAAATGATAACGCGAATTCATGTCTCTAATGATAAGGCGATAACGCGTTTGACACAACGTTTCTGTCTTCCGGCCAATAACAGGCACAAAATATTGCAGTATCGGGGTTATTATTGGCTCAGTCAAATAGGGTAGGCCCTACGTGTAAGCTAAAGCCAGTTATCTTCTGGTAAGCTGAACGTGTGTTGAAACCCAGCAAACAGTCAAGTTTTCCCGCGATAAATCATCATATTTAACGATAGCCAATATAGGTGCAAAACCTTCAGTGTCATACGTACTGGTAGTATGTTGGAGCCTAGCTAACAATCAACTTTTCCCGCGAGTTACCAATCACTAACCAAAAAACAGAGCTACAAATGCGCACATACGGAACTGAAACAAACTGACTCTGAAATTTTCCACTTAAAATAGAGGTCGCTAACTGACACTTCTTCAAGAGTTTAAGTTTCCATGTGGTGTAAGCAATAGTGATAAATTATTATCTAGTTAAATCAATTTTCCTTTCACCGATTATCAACGCCTGATAATTTTTATTTACGACTCGACGAAGTTTATGCGACTGTGATAAATTATCACCTTCAGAGATTCAGTGTGACCGAGCTAACTCGAGTGGGAGGCCAAGACGCAGAAGACTTGACGCGAATATTTCCGTTACAAGGGCCAGAGTTCCACATGACTGGTTCTTCCTTCTTAAGGCGGTGCTTGACAGAACAATTGTATTCTTTCAAACATTTTTATATTTGTACGATATATTGATGGTGAAGAATGAAAACCTTCTATGTCTGTTTTCAGCATTTTTAATTTTACTGCATGGAAAATTTATGACGGAGTAATTTTGACATAGTGAACTTACTAAATAATTGTTACTAAAGTAAAATATCAAAATTGCAGCTGTGGGTGTTCTCCATACAAAATAAACCGTTTTTTTTCCTTCTGTGGAATAAAGATTTTTGACATAGAAGGTTTCCATTCTTCACCATCGAATGGTTTGTTTTGTAGACATACATTGTGAACATTAAACTGCAATGAAAAATATCTGGCTTTCATAGTTTTCTTATAATGGAATGTCAAATTCCAAATTTGCATGAAACGGTTTTATTCTTTAAAGGAAAACCGACTAACTAACCGAGCTGAAATAATTATCACTGAATAATTAAGACGTAGGCTACGAGGTCTCTTACATAAAAACAAAAAATCAAATACTTTTGTATTTGTGAAAAAATCCTCGAAATTTTTAAGTTTTGATTTCAAATGAAAAGTGTTTTTAAATACGAAAGTTTTTCATTACTTTTTATGTTATATAGTAGACCTTATAGCATTCAACGTCATTATTCAGTGTAAATTTTTTCAGTTTGGTGAGTCAGTTGGTTTTCTTTTGAATCATAAAAAGGATTTGTTCAAATTTGGAATTTGATGTGCTGTTATAAAAAAAAACTACGAAAGATGAAAAATATTCATTTCAATAAAAAATAGCCACAATGTATGTCTACAAAACAAATCGTATCTCGTACAAATATAAAAATGTTTAAAACAATAAAAATTTTTGACCAAATACTTCCTTAATATGTGTTTGCATGACACGAAAAATGAAAAATTCGCGTTATTTTCTGACAGCTAACTAGACTCCAACTGACTATAGGCTCGTTCGACGTCTCCCGCTGGCCGATATTGTCGTGACTTGCCGCGGAGAATACTTACACGGTAGAGAGGCCAATCTATGTAAAGACGTAACACACGTGAATGACAACACATAAAAGTTCGTGGCCAATTGAATCCCAGATTATGCTCTGTTATTTATAGGAAAGTGAAGTTTAGTCTGCTACCAAATTACAACGCGAATTTGGCATATGTCTACTAATATATAGAGACATGAAAAATTTACGTTTTCTTTTGGAAACACGCTATAATTCCAACTACTATAAGTTCGTACTACTGTCGCAATTGGCCTGCTATGACAGTTCCTGGAAGTCGCCGAGCCAAAACCAAAGATGTAACAAAATGAAGACCCGTATAGTTGTGTCAGCGAGCAGTTAATGAGCAGCTGATGTCTGCTTGAGTATACATATAATCTTGAAGGTTATCCTACAGGTATCTACTAATATGGTGTGTTACTATTAGAGACATACAAATTGTGTGTTACTGTTTGGCGTCAGGCTGGAAGTCACTGGGCTATATATACGCCCGAACACACTCCATGACGTTATATGCTCCGGGCTTTCGTAATTTTAGTACGCCCGCATTATACAGGTTGGTATGTATTTTACTGTTGACCTTGTATGAATACTAGAAGTACGTAAATTTCGCATATACACTCCAGGTCAGGTTGAACGCCAATTATGTATACTTCATTGTCATGTCTGTGACTTGCTGGCGGCTGTTACGAAACGCGTTTGACTACTGCAAGCCAGTAAGTAGTAAATAAGGAAATAATGCGAAGTGCTATCGCTTGCTACCTGCTTGTACGGTTATAAGTCAATAGATAATTGATTGTGGCCAGTGGGTGTATAGGCCTGGCAAGTCTAGGCTGCTGCCAGGTGAATCCGCGAAATTGACGTACCTCTAATAATAACCCGGATTTTCGTGTATTCATTTGAGAAAAAAAATAGATTACAAATGCCTGTACACGTTATAGTTACTTTCGTGATTGGGTCACTGTTACAGAAACTCTTACTTGAGGACTGAGAACCAATAGCAGAGCTGCATGCAAACACTCAGTGACTGCCGCGCTATCTTGTCACATGTAACTTACAACTGTACACTCACAATGTACAAGTAGCTGAGGACAGAGTGTACACAGGACTGTGCGAGTCCATTCGGCTGATCGTTGAATCCGCGACATTTCCGGTTCTTTAGAGACTTCATTTAAAACAAATAAGTAACATTTAGGCCTATGTACAGAGCCATTGATTTTTTGCGAGAATAATTTAGCCTCAGCTTATTTCAATGTCTTATGTGCGTATCTGCAGCTCTGTTTTATGGTCAGTAATTGGTAGAGAAAAGGAATTTTCACGAATTCAAAGACTTTCATGTTAGAGAATCTACTGATTTATGTATACTCAAGTCCAGGCCATTTGACAATTAGCTGCTACTCATTGGAACAGCAGACAGAGAATCCATATACGTGGCTTAAGAAAACATAGGACAGTGCAGTCTAACATGCGAGTAATTAAACTCACGAAATTTTCGTATCCCTAGTAAAGTCAATTTACGTACCTCTAGTTATTATAAATAACATTTCTTGATATATCTAGTGCCGTGAGCTTTTCGCGAAAAAATTTTTGCCCCATAGTTTGTTTCTTTGTCTTACGTGCACATCTGCAATTCTGATTCATGTTTATTTGCAGCATGTCTATGTGAAGAGCCGTATCTCATTTGACTAAGCGAATTGCGACATACCTGTAACACAACACATGTAGGCCTATGTGATTTGCCGGTAGAATATCTATCACACGAGAGTTAAAAAAATCGCTGACCACGAAGCAGAACTGCAGATGTGTAAGTAGGGCACCGAAACAAAGTGAGGCAAAATTATTTTCGCGGACAGTTCATGTCCCTAGGGATATACTGGAGATGTGTTGGCAATATTCTTGTAGTGGAACACGAGGTATTGCGGAGTTAACCTCGGTGAGGAGAGGATAAACTAATTATCGCAACGTCGCGATGTGTCGTCAGGTGTGAATCAGTCGCGGAAGACGTCCTTAGTCCGGCCCGCACCTGAGCAAACTGTACCACACCTTACCTCAGCTTCTGGTCTGTCTCTGTCTGTCTATATATGAGCAGGCGAGTGTCGGCATGATACCTTGTATCACATACTTACAACACCTACTATAATGAGCATACACATAGCCATCTTTCATGGGCGTCACCAGGAATTATTTCAAGGGCTGGCAAAGATTTAGAAATTTAAGTTTAGCTATCATAAAACTAATATATTAT
Organism: Medauroidea extradentata; assembly: GCA_003012365.1. Lineage (NCBI taxonomy): Eukaryota > Metazoa > Arthropoda > Insecta > Phasmatodea > Phasmatidae > Medauroidea > Medauroidea extradentata. The sequence continues at coordinate 29,571 of PNEQ01022210.1, forward strand.
AAGCAAAAACTTATACTTTTTGGAGCGCCTGACGACACAGACCATTGTTTTGCAGCATTTGACGCAAATTAAGACCTTTTCACAGTGCCTGACATAATTAGTGACTTTTTTTTGTAGGGGTCTCCAAGTCCCAGGGGGGCAACTGCCCCCCTTGCCATCCCCTTCGTGACACCCATGCCACCTTTAGTAGAAGGCCGTGGACATAAATCTGGCAACACTGCCGAGAAGAGTCATTTTTGATCTCCAACGACAATGGTTTTCCCTGATTCGTCTGCGTGTAAAGAAAATAACAAATCAGGAACAGGCAGTGCCGTTGGAGAGCTAAAAAGAAAGTGTTAAAGTGACCTTTCTTGGCAATGTTGCCAGATTTATGGCCGCGGCCTTCTGCCGAACGTGGCTATGGTACACAGTCAAAGCACAGACTAAAGAGCAATACAGACGTGAAATGACGTGACGGCTCATTTGATACGGGCAAACGTCGCCTCTTATTGGCTGCCCAAGGCTACTCAGTGTTTGTTAGGCTCCTGCATGTTACGGCAGGATTCCTGTTGGCCTCGCTGCTGGCTAGCCAGGCAGCCGCCTTATGCTGATTGGTCGTAGGCGCTTCCGCCATGTTCCTGTCCAGCGAAGCCATTTTGATGGCATGTGTGACTGAGTTTGCCGTCCTACCGACTATTTCACTTCTGTATTCCTAAATATTCTGCGGCCAAAGTATCACACACACACAATTTGTTTAACTTTCGCAAATGTAAGCGCTGCGGTGAAGTGTGGGTGTGTTTCTAAGGAAGCGGTATTTAGCAACGAGTAAAGACTGTTGCCGTAATACCGCAAACCGGGGTTACTTTAACCATTTTCGGGGTTACTTTTACAACTGAAAATATGAGTTTTTGGGTTTGGTAGTAAGTAAACAAATATACTTAGCCGAGTATTTTAACAAGGTGACTTTGATACTTACAGTTAATGTTTGAAACTTTCGTCACTAGACATAAACACTAAAGTTCCGAGTGGACAAATTTACCCCACAAGGTCTAAGAAACCCCGGGCAAGGTAACTCAAATGTACAGGCGTTATTAATTAAACTTATCCTCGGATGAAACCACGTAGTATCCGGGTGATGTATCGCTGCAAAGGTTAATTGCTTGGAATAATATTTTGAACCTACTTCCCTCCTATCATCTTCGCCTTCTACCCAGACACGTACTGACTTCGATAATAAGGACGACCCTTGCACGGACCTCCTACAGTCTATGCTGCGTGTAGCAGTGAACTGGCACGTAGAGATTTTTTTTGTAAGGGACTTTTAGCGGAGACTTTAAGGGGCCCGCCTCGTTGCTATAAAATCACACTGCAGCGTGTTTGAAGAAAAATTTTTACACCGAAACTAATTCACGTGTGTTCACGCCGTTTCTCTACGAAAAGAACACACACTTCAGACGACTGCCCTTAAGTACTTTCAAGACAACACACCTATTAGAAATAATCACCTTTTAGGGCACGTCAAAATGGGTTAAAACGGGGTTTTCAGGCTGCTATATACTAGCTGAATACATGTGAAACCACTTAAGGGTAGTGCATTGGACTTTAGTAAAGTGATTTCGTAAATAAAACAATAGGGTCACCACTTAAAGTCCCATAGGAAATTTGTTATTTTGCGAAGACTGCACACCTTACGCGTAGAGGCGACGCACCGTTGTATGGCCCATACGACGTCGCCCTTAGCACCATACCTCACTCACACAAACACATGTGCTATGAGGCGGGCCCCTTAATATAATAATTTTACTAGTGGAAAGCATGGTGCATAGCCAAACAAAAGCGTATGTATTTACGTTTTACGAATCAGATTTGTAATGGGACCATGGGCCTCCTGACAGTGTGTTACTCGTTACGTCATTCCAACTGTCGAATATTGGGCAACAGACCTGGGTCTCAAACTTGTCATAAAAATATTGCTCTTATAGATGTTTATGTGTAAAATCCTGCCAAATATGAAGTGTCATATGATGGTATGCATTTTTAAAACGCTTTTCCAAACTTGTGACACAAGGAAAAATACCTATTTCCGTACATGTTTACATTGTTTCAACACGTTATTCTGTACATGCATAAACAATTAAACATGTTTCATTAAAAATAATTAAAAGAACAAAGAAGTTAATGTAAAAGCAAGGTTAGTAAACGACTAGTCCCAAGTTAGACATTAAAATTAAGAACATGGGAAACAACACTGCAGTCTGACATGGCGATGGATAGGTAAAACAAAAGGTAAAAGGTTTTTACGAAAAAATTCGCCGAATAACTTGAAATTTACTTTTTAAACTGTGAAAACGCGAAATAAAAATTTGTTAAAATAAATACAACGTTGGACAAGTACATGTTTAAAACTTTCTATTACCGTATTTACTAGCAAAATGGCCACACCCTTATTCTGAGAAGCTAAAAAAATTAATTAAGAAAAACTCATAGTGGCCACACCTGTATATTTCAACAGGCGACACAATAATTAGTTACACGCTTGTATAGATTAACGAGATTCCCTCGTCTCTCCCTCTTTTTTTATGTTTACTTCTATAGATGAATAAATATGGAAAATGTGTGCAATGAATTTCACACTAAAAATGTCAAATGAAAGTAATATATGAATATATATATATATATGTGTGTGTGTGTGTGTGTGTGTGTGTGTTTATATATGACATTCCTGATGAAATTAAAATCCTATTCTCTTCTTCGCAGAAAGTTAGTCCATGTGAAATTTATATTATTTTTTATTCCACCTTAAACCCTGTAAGTGAGGTTAAAAAACTTATGTTAACAATGGTTTAATTATCAGCTAAATTTTTTCCTTCTAAACATAGCCAAAAATTGTATTTACTTTTTAAAATACAACATAACGAAATAAATCATTTTGAAATATATATATATATATATATATATATATATATATATATATATATATATATATATATATCAACATTTTCTCTCCTCTAGTGATAAGATGGCCTGTGTAACTTACAGGAGTAAGAGGTAAGAGGTTAGTCTCTGTTAGATCTTTCCCCTTCTCTTCTGCCAACCACAATTTATCCTAAGCTCAATGCTATGCTGCACCGTGGAATACAATCCCAGAGCCGTCGACCAAATTTTCTGGCCACTATGCAAGTAAGTCTTCAGAGGCCCCGTACCTTCTCATATAATCCCCCCCCCCTCCTCTAACACCAACTCCTTTTTGCTCTTCCTCTGTTTAAAACTAAACAATATTAATTCATAAGACATTTTTGTGTGTTTATGTGAAGTTAATTAATAATGTTAGTTAAATTTTTGAAATGCGACCGACTCCGGGTACCGTTTGGTCCCGGGTTCCTATGGATTTTCCCTCTCTCCTATCCCTCTTTTCCAGCCCACCTGTACAATGCAACAAATAACGTTGTTACGGTTTTACTTGGGCCGTAACACGCGTGGACAGGAAGTGCTGTTTGCTGTAACACGCGTAGACCTATGTCTCGTCTTTAGAGACGATGGTCATAGCGACTGGAAAATATCGCAAATTCAGTGACCTGCATGTTAGAACCAACTATCCTATACACACTCAAGCCCCGTATATTAGTCAACTAGCTGCTACTCGATGGAACAAGACAATGAACGAATAAACGGGACCTGAGTATGCATTCTGCAGATTATTGAATTCGCGAAATTATCCTGTCCATATGATGGTATATCTAGGGCTAGGAACAATTCGCGAGTTCAACGACCAACATGCTAGAATCCATTATCCTGTGTATACCGAAGTCCTACTATTTGTCCAATACCTGCTACTCATTCAAACAGCAGACAAAGAATTAATAGACGGGGCTTGAGTATGCATATAGGACATTTGAGTCTAGCTCGCTGGTCATTGAACTCACAAATTTTTCCTAGTCCTAAGCACAGACTAGATAGTAATACAGACGTGCAATGACGTGGCGGCTCTTTTGGTTCTGGCGAACCTCGCCGCTTATTGGTTGCCCGAGGTTGTTGATTCCAGCCACGTGTGTGTTTGGCTCCTGCACGTTACGGCTGGTTTCCTATTGGCCTGACTGCCGGCTAACAGGGCAACCACCTTACCCTGATTGGCGGTAAGCGTCAACGCCGTGTTGCTGGCCAGCGAAGCCATGTTGTTGGCGTGTGCGACTGAGTTCGATGTCCTACCAGCTATTTCACTTCTGTATTCCTGAATATTCTGTGCCCTAGGTATATCGCGATTTTTTGTTTGTGTCATCATATCCTTGAAAACGCTGCAGTTTCTTGCAACATGTATGGCTGGGTGATATGCGTCTGATACAATGTAGCTGTCTGCAGCCCTATTACAGGTATATACCAAACATAGCAATAGCGGTATTCTTATTGGCTCAGTCAAATAGGGCAACACCTTCACGAACAAGCGAATGCTAGAGATCATCTTGTAAGCTGAACGTACGTTGAAACCCTAGCAAAGAGTCAAGTTTCCCCCAAGATAAACAATCAACTCTACAGATCTCAGGTAGGAAACAAGGAAGACCTACACTCGGGCTTAGAGTGACGACATTGGATTTACCGGGGAACCTCGAATACAGACATACACACGCGTACGAGTCATTTCTGTACGTTGACACTCGGCGTGACGTTCTACACGTGACTTGCAATGTCAAGCTGTCGTTAGTTTCACGACAGGTCGTTCGTGAGGCAGCGTTTACACGACACATTATGAACACTTACTTCAGGCGTTGCAACACTGCCAAATATTTACCTGAAAAGTATGCCGAATCTAATTACAAAAGGGGCTCGCGGTGGCCGAATTGTCAGACCATTCGCCTCCCACCGAGGCGATCCGGGTTCGATTCCCGGCGAGGTAGGTCCCCGGATTTTCGCATGTGGGAATCGTGCCGGACAATGTCGTTGGTCGGCGGGTTTTCTCGGGGATCTAACCCCGCCTATTCATTCCGGCGCTGCTCCATACTCTCCTCATGCCACACTTCTCCAGCGCTGAAGACCTCGATGTTAAGCGCTGACCAAAAATCTTTCACTAATTCCAAAAACGTACGCAATCAGTAGAGACCTGAAAATTTCGCGTTTTCTTTTGGCTCCATGTAATCCCAGCAACTGTAAGCTCGTGCCATTTTCGCAAAAGGCCAGTGACTTATTTGGCTCGTCCTGTAAGTAGCTTAGTCAATAGTACAGAAGCCAGGCTCATATCACAGCGTCACCGAGCAGCCAGTGAGCAGATAATGTCTGCTTGAATACACATATGTTCTTGGAGGCTAGCTTACATGTCAGTGAACACGCTAATATTTCCCGTCTCTAGCAATTACTAGTCCTGATGGGCAAACATAAGTTTACTCACCACTTACTTCCATCAAGCATCCTGTAAACGTGTTCACACAGCGGTGCTTGCGCGCACTGTATCATCAAATATTTTCTTTAATAGTAGCCTATATTCGCTGGAAAATAAATTTATATGGAAAAAAAATTTACAACCGAAACCGCACATCGTATGCCAAAAACTACGGAGAACAAAATTAAAAAATAACCACACGAAAGGGCTCATATGAAATTACAAATATACTTATTTCCGCTTAAACAAATTTAATTTTTCATTATACGGGGTTTGTCGTAGGGGACAACTTTTTAAACGACAATAAGTTGAAAACAATGCATCGCACGTCAAAATATGTCGCACCATAACTAAAAAGCAGAAAGTCTTACGCAATAAAAATAAAATTCTCCAAAATCCACTAAAATAGTATTATATGTGTTTAGGTATTTGTCATGGCTTTCCTTGTTTTTTAAGTCCACTGCAGAAAATACCAGAACGTTTATGCCTACTTAATATACGACTGATTTAATCCGCATTGCCTTGCACTGTGTGGGTTTATGTCTTACTTACTAACATTTATTGGTTTGTGGACATACGCCATTGCTCAACAAACCAATATGTTATAATTGTAAACTCCTATTGCAACAAACATTTAATAATCTCAACTTATGTCTTACAGTTATGACCCTTTCAAGTGTAAAATAATGTGGATATGTGTGTCTGCAGTGTTTTTCCTTAATATTGGTTTTCAGTTCAATGGCATGTTCCTGACTTATTTATCACACAGATGTCTTGTTATTATTTATTTTGTGTAGAAACGATGCAGGATGCCATCATCAACATAATGAACTCTCAGTCTTGTGCCATGCAGCGAGTAGATAGTTTGGAGAAATGTAACCGAGCACAGCTTACAGTGTAGAAACCGGACAAATTCACGGGTTTACAAAGTTGTAGGCTAGCTTCCAAGAATATATACGATATCGTGCAGACAGTACCTGTATATTAGCTGCTCGCTGACACAGTCAAATGGGCCTGTATTCAGTTATCTTAAAGCTGTGGAGGAATTTGTAATGGATGAAGAACAGATAAACACAGTTGAAGAATTACACGACATGGTGAGAAGACATTTACCAGACGACTTAGAAGCTTATTCACAAAAATTTACGATGATAAGAATTTCTGAGCATTTTCGTGGTACAGTGTTGTTTTCTAAAAAAGTGTGGGTCTAAGAATGTTGTAAGTCTCCATGAAAGTGTAAGCGATATTTTGGTTAAATTCCACAACAGAGGAAGCAACAGCAAGAGTCCTGAAGACGAAAAATTCTATATTTTAGTGGATTTTGGTTAATTTTATTTATATTAGGTAAAACTTTCTGCTCTTTAGTTATGGTCCGACATATTTTAACGTACGATGCATTGTTTTCAGCTTATTGCCGTTTAAAAATGTTATTTCCTATGGCAAACTCCGTATAATGTAAAATTCAATTCGTTTAAGCAGAAATAAGTAAATTTTTAATGCAATATAAGCCATTTTGTATGTTTATATTTTAATTTTGTTCTCCATAGTTTTTGGCATACGATGTGCGGTTTCGGTTTTATTGTACTATAGCTTTTTCGGAACAAATTAAAAAAAAAAAAGTGATTTTACGTCAATTAGTATGAAATTTGAATACATGAAGAGAAAATCTAGGCTCTTTACATTTGGACCTGAAATATTTTGCTGTAAAGTGCGCCGTTTTCGGTTTATTTCATTTTTTAATATTTTTTCCGGGACGAATCCCGTAAAAAGGAGAAGAATTTATTAGCGGATTTTCATGAATTTTGTATATGTTATGGTAAATTTTTTGCTCTTTAATTTTCGCTCCAACAAGTTTTGTCGTGAGATGCACCGTTTTAGACTTATTAATTTTTTCCGTATTTTTCCGGGACAAATAAAAAAAAAATGAATAAATAAAAACCGGTAGGTGGATTTTGGTGGATTTTGGATATGTTATTCTATGAATTTTTCTGCGAATTTTGATGTAAAAAACCTTTTCTTGCAATTTGTCCTTAAATCGACCCCCTTTTTGTCGTATCTTTCCTGGTCTACATACAGTTAGCAGAGCGAGAGCAGTGTGTATGGACAGTTAGCTGCTGTCAGTACAGGGCGGAAATATAGTCGAACCCGCCAATCAGTGTCGCTGCGGTGAAAGTGAGTGGTGCAGTGTGGAGAGGAAAGTGGCCCGCTTCCTGCCTGCCGTACATCTCGCACACAGCTCTACTCTCGTTGCCCGACCTTCAGCACGTTTAGCAGAGGCTAGTCGTCTGTGGGCTAGGGCGCTCGCCTCCCGTCATGGCGGGGGCAGGGTACACCCAGATATTCGCAAGTGGGAACCGTGCCGTCGCGTTGGTCTGTGCGTATTTAGCTATGTTACAGCACTTAGAAACAGTGTTTTAAAGAGCATGGTGTCTTAAAACTGACGTTCTATTCTTGTCTAAAGTAAGTTTTGTTTTCGTGTAATGGTACAATGGGCACACGTGGAATAGATTATATATATATATATATAACGAACACACTGCTGTAAATTTGAAGCGTGAGATAGGCGTTGCCGTCAAGAAGCACGCTATACCGCGGCTCTTTATAATACGGATTCGGTTATAGCCATAACCGTCTTTAGTAGAAGGCCGCGGCCTTAGATCTGACAACCCTGCCAGGAAGAGTCATTATACCACTTATTTTCTCTCACCAACGGCTGTGGCTTCCCCTGATTCGCCTATATGTATGGCACAATAACGAATCAGGCAAAGCCGTTGCCTATGGAGAGCTAACAGAAGTGTTACAATGACCCTTCCTGGCAGGGTTGCCAGATCTAACGCCGCGGACTTCTATTAAATACGGCTATGTTGTACCGCAGCCGAGTTTATGTCCCATAACCTGTACAACTTCATTCTCAGTATACTGCGAAGCCGCTATAACGCGAGTTGGAATTCTGTCTCCAACCAGAGCTGTCGTGGATTTCTAGTAATAATTTAACACCAGAATAGTGTGTTGAAACTAACTTACATGTTTATGGACGTCAGTACCACAGAATATTTAGGAATACAGAAGTGAAATACCCGGTAGGACAGCGAACTCTGTCACACACGCCAGAAAAATGGCTTCCCTGGCCAGCAACATGGCGGAGACGCCTATCGCCAATCAGCGTAAGGTGGCTGCCCTGCTAGCCGGCAGCCAGGCCAATAGGAAATATGCAGTAACATGCAGGAGTCAATCATACACGGGGCTGGAATCAATAACCTCGGGCAGCCAATAAGCGGCAGAGTTTGCCCATATCAAACGAGCCGCCACGTCATTTCATGTCTGTATTACTATCTAGTCTGTGTCAGTACTGTAAAACGGAACAAAAAAGAGAGAGCCTGGCTAACAGCTTTTGCCAACTTCGTTGAGCAAATATTTAGCTGGAAAGACTCGTTCATTTTGCGTTAAATACGGCTTTTTAAGACTGCAGAACTTCTAACTGTACTGACCCGTTGTGTGTGAAGCTCAGATAGAAAGATTCACTGAACTTTGCAAAAGATTTTCCACTATTAAAATTATATGGTCACCGCTTAACGTCCTATAGTGAAAACGTATCGGCGGGATCCTAGCACGTTAGCTCAGCGCATGTCTCATAGTGGAGATACGGTATTTGTTGCGCGCTCCAAGGTCACCCTTATAGCTTAGTAGAGTCTGAGCTTTTAACACGCCAGTAGGAGGCACCCTAAGCTTGGAACAGGCACCGGTATGTTTGATTAATATATAATTTAAATAGTCATTTAATAATTTTTATGCATTTTGCGAGGTGATAAGGTGTAAAATATAACTTGTTTATCAGTTCCAGTGTATCAGTAATAAACTCCTTCAATTACTATTTTTTGTGATCTTCCCAGAAGAGAAAAAATAAAAATTTTCTTACGGCAAACTCACTAGACAAGCCAATAAAATGATCCGTTAGTTTTGTATTTAAACTGTCAACCAGGTCAAATTGTATGTCCTACTGTGGCCAAATATTATGAGAAATAAAAACTGAAAGTGAAAGCCATGATAGTAAAAGTTAATTTACTCAAAACTGGCGAAGAATGTACCACCTCAATGAAGGTATAAATGTGGCTAGAATAAATTGTAGTCTCGCGACAAATAGAGAGTGCTTCATTCGATAACTTACTCCAGCTACCGAATTATCATTCAGTTAGAAGAACATTTCTATTATTTCCTCCACTGGAGATCAGTAAACATGGTGTTATTATTACGACCGTGAACTACTCGCGGAAATAATTTGCCCCAGTTTGTTTCAATGTCTTATGTGCACGTCTGTAGTTGTGCTTCGTAGTCGGTGATTGGATGTTTTACCTCTCGGGTTTGTGGAGGTTATGTCATAAGTCACATACGTTTGTTGTTGCAGAACACTTACTCTGATTGGTACAGCCTAACGAGTGACGTCACATCACAACATGCTGCCAATAACTATGAACCAGAGCTACAGACATGGGCGGGATTGCAGTAATTCTGTTAAGGGGAAGGGGCAATAAAGAAACACCAATTCAGCCAATAAATGAGGAGGGGTCCGGGAGTCTTCCCCAGGACAAACTGGATTTCAAGGTACCATGGGCGTACCTTGGATAGTTTTGCAGGGGATTTTGAACTCTCGTCTTGTATGAATGTTTCAATGTCATCTGTGTTCGACGTCATTTATTAACATTTTGGTTCTTTTTGTAGTGCATTATACCTTCTGTAATGTAAAATATAACACCTACATAAGGAAACTGACATTTCGGAAGAGATTTGATCCCCCAAACCCCCCCCCCCCCCCCCCCCCCCCCCGCGTACGACCGTGCAAAGTGCAAAATTGTGCAATATTTAAGTATTTTTCTGCCAAGCTATTACAGCTGAAGGGAGTGAGTACTATGTAAATAAATAAAATCTATTGACGCACAAATTAACATCGTGCGCTAAATTTTTTTTACTACATAATAATGAGCCAACGTATCCCGTCCCTGACTGCAGATACGCACGTCTGACACTGCAACGAACTGGGGCAAAATTATTTCCGCGAAAATTTCCTGACCCTAGTTATTTTAGGCGGTTCGGGCTAAAGTGAGCACTCAAAAAAGCCCTGCTAAAGTTCTATTTTAAGCCAATTCGTATCTATCCACGTTCAACGACTAACGACGGGAAACTGGGCGACTGGACATGTCACTTGATGTTTGTGCGTGTAAGATAAATTATGCAGTCAGTAGGCACATACATAAATTGATAAAAATACTTTATTAACTATATGAAATACAATTGTGTTGATGTCGGTTGATTTTGTTTCAGGTTTGTTGCATTTAAATATGAAAATGCACGGAACTATATTGTGATATTTCGCTGCCAACCATACAAACAGTAAGAATACTATAGTTAATGTAGAATCATATGCAGTTACGGCTAGTCATATTTTTCTAAGGTTACATTTTTAGTGCTCACTTTATCCCGAACGACAGCGGACTGCACTCCTAGTTACTGTGCTCTCATAAGACTTCTGTTGTTGTAAGGTAGTTTGTGTGGAGAGCCTGGATCACTCTCTCAACCAATGATTATAGCAGTGGTGGCTCGAGGGTTGTTGCCAGGAAGGGCACAAGTTGCCGAGAACTATACACTCCTGTGAACGCGCCGCCGTGTACCAATGACCATGGCTAGAGATGATGGTTTGTCGCGGGAAAACTTGGCTGTTTGCTGGGTTTCAATGTACTTTCAGCTTAATACAAGATTACTGGCTTCTTATACGTGGAGCTGTTGCCCTATTTGACTGAGCAAATAGTAATTCCGGTATTGTAATATTTTTTTAAATGTTATCGGTCTGCAGACAGCTACGTTGTGTCAAATATATATATATATATATATATATATATATATATATATATATATATATATATATATATATATATATATATATATATATATATATATATATATATATATATATATATATATATATATATATATATCACCCAATCAACATGTCGCAAGAAAATACAGTTTTTTTCAAGGACACGTTGGCACAAAACATTTTCGCGATATACCATCACCTCTTATAATTAACCAAATCTATAGTACCTATTGATTGTCTTGAAAAACTAAACCAACACGATGAAAATTATTTTAAACAAAACTGTCAAACATATTTGTGATACCTGATCTTGGTTAGGCTTATAATTTAACTGAGGCAAAACAAGTGAGAGTGGCCTTAAACCCTGAGGAGTACGAGCTCAACGACCTTCAGGCAAGATTCCATTGTCCTATGCACTGTCGGGCTTCAAGCTGTTTGCCCACAGATTGCTGCTGCAGTGAGCAGTGCCGTGTAGAAACTACTCAGCTGAGGGAGAGAGAAAAGTTTCTTTTAGCAAACGGACATTTCCGCGAAAATATTTTTGTACCAGTTTATTTTAGTTTCATATGTGCACACCTGCAGCTTTGCTTTGTGGCCATTGGCCGGGTGTATGTGTCCATCATTCGACTGTTCCAATCACAGCAATGCGACAGTGACACCACACCACCTGTCTGTCAATTCTATTTGCTAGTTGAACTCCAGAACACTGAGAATTAAAAACATCCAATCATTGAAGACTACGTAGCAGAGCTGCATATTGAAACAAGGAGCTGTAAAAATATTTCCGCGAAGGACAAAGGCGAATCTAGCTATAATTTTAAGGGGCGAGGGAGGAGGCCCTTCAAGCAAAAAAAGGGGCGGCCCGGGGCCCTACCCTTGAACATTTTTGAATCATAAGGTGCCAAATGGCGCTATTTAAGGAGTTTTCTAGCAAAAAATTTAACACACCACTTCAAAAGACTGTATTATTTGAAGGATAAATTATGCTTTAAAATGTTTAGGGGCGCGCCACCCCCACCCCACTCCTTCTCCGGGATAAGACTCTACCTACTTAGGATCGACTTATAGTACCACGCGTTTTGTATCTTATGTGTGATAAAAATATTTTACTGAATATTTATAATACATGTTTTTAAAATCAATATAACTTTATCAGCATGTAGCGGAGTTTCACTGGAAATGTATTTTAGTCAGGGACGTCATTTAGGGGGGGGGGGAGGCAGGAGGGGCAGATGACCCCCTGGATTTAAAAATTTAAATGTAAAATATTTATTTTTTTGTATTTGTTATTTTAATACTACTAACTTAAGCACACAAAACTGAAGTTTTATCATAAAAGTTTCTAATTTATGCATGTTTAATTAATAAAAAGATGCAACAAGGTCACTGTCGCCGAAAAAAAAAACTTGCCCCCCCCCACCCCCCCCCAAAAAAATAAATGACGCCCCTGCTTTTAGTGCTGACCAGGCCCTTGGTTTAGGTGCCTGGTGCCCTGGGCAGATTATAATTAATATCATAGCTCCCCCACCCCTTTTTTTTTCAAAAGTCATGTAAAAAATTTGAAAAATTCGCTGTTGTGCATTATTTCTCTTAAGAATGTTGGTGAATGAAATAAATAAAATTACAAAAGGGGGAATTTATTAAGTAAATATCTTTATTTATAGCGAAAAAAAAAAAATCTTCTTGTTAACTGCGCCCCTTCCAGATTGCCGCCCTGGGCAACTGCCAAGTCTGCGCAGTTATAACATGGGGCCTGGCGTTGACAACAATGTCTGGGTGCCATAGTTGCAAGTCAGCAGCTGATGTGAGAACAATGGGTAAGCTAGCATAAGAAAGCTCACTCAGGTGGATTATGTACAAACACCGGCTGACTCGTCTTATCTGCACCGACTGTATGTAGGCCAGATGTACACCGGCTCAGCTCACTAGCTACATAAATGGCGTCAAGGTCATTGGTTCGTGCCATCACCGGCACACACGCAAGTTAGCGCGCCGTCTGTGACTGTGTGCCCAAGGTCGAGAGACGTTGCACCGCAACGGTAAGGAAGCTCTAGGCACACATACCACATACATCACCGCCTCTACGGACCAGTTACTCTGAGACGTGCCAACTAGCATCTGCCAGCGGTCGAGGAGAGGGGAAGAGAATAGGCGTATTTTAGCGGTTGAATTGGTAGCGGTACCTGTAAACAGAGCATTTTAGCGCTCCTGTTTACAAGGGTTTTTGCAAACATGCTGCAACCAGGCTGAGGGTGTTTGCACGTTTCTGGCAAACGAGGCAGGAGGACGGTTACAGGGTTTGTTCACAGGATGTTTACATTTACTTTTATTTCCGGTTTTGTTTCGAACAAATCTGAAACCAAAACAAACTGTATTTATGCGAAATATGGACGAAACTTAAGTTATTTTAAAATAAAATGATGCAATATTAATTTTTCATCATATACTGGTGCACAATTAAATTTATTTCTACAATTTATTATGTTGTACATGTAAAAAAATAGTGAAAGTAGTTTATTTTCCAATAAACGTATTCGTGAAGAAGTATTTTCCTTTATACAGTCCAATTATATTCCTGATAAGACAATAACAAGTTCACAATTTCGTAACTCCATGGTGGTAGCTATTTATGTTTACTGAATATTGCATTTTAGCGATTTCTTGTAAATGCAAACAGATTCTGCAAACGCTTGCTAACAGCTTATGACCAATTCAACCGCTAAAATACGCCTAATATTAACATTGATTACTGTCCGTAAACTGGGGTAACTTTGACCATGTGGGGTAACTTTGACCACTCAGAAGTTTGGTTTGTATGTCGTTTACTGACGAAAGTTTCAAACATTAACTATAAGGACCAAAGAATTTTTTTAAAATACTCGGCTCAGATTATCGGTTTATTTACCAGAAAACCCAAAAACTAATATTTTGAGAGGTTAAAGTAACCACAAAAATGGTCAAAGTTTACTGTAGGTAGTAAAAAAAAATTCCTACTTTCTTTCACACGGATTTGACACAGTACTGGATCAGGACCATTTTGTAAGGTAAGCAAAGATGGCTTATTCCACCCTCTCCCTAAATTTGTTTTTTGAATGTTACGGTAAAACAAGTAAAATATTGGATGGAAAAACTGTTAATACTGATACAATATTAATTAAGTTTTCATTAATTTAGAAACTGAAATTTTGCTATGCAAAATTATGTGCTTCAAATTTATGTTATGAAATTAAACTCCTTTCTTTAGTTTAATTTTCAGGTGTTTGCATACACATTAATATTGTTACAAGTTTGAGAGCACAAACTTTATATGTGGGCAATTCCCATGAGTTCTTTGGGATAGAGGTCTTATAATTACAAATAAAAGAGTTAAATTAAGTACTGGATTTAATAGCTCACAAAGCTACGAAATACACAAAACAGTAATCAACTAGAACTCTCACAACACAATTAGTTATGCACACAATTACTC
>PNEQ01022211.1:0-44145 GCA_003012365.1 Medauroidea extradentata
TACTTGCTCTCCAGTTCACACTACTTGCTCTCCAGTTCACACTACTTGCTCTCCAGTTCACACTACTTGCTCTCCAGTTCACACTACTTGCTCTCCAGTTCACACTACTTGCTCTCCAGTTCACACTACTTGCTCTCCAGTTCACACTACTTGCTCTCCAGTTCACACTACTTGCTCTCCAGTTCACACTACTTGCTCTTCTTGGCTACGTGCTCTGTAAATTTGACTGCATACTTCACAACCTTGACTATGTGCTCTTGGGGAAAAGATGTCTGATTGAAGCTTATTGATTAGAACACTACAAGAGTAAAATTCTCTTTGTAGAAGTGACTGAAGCAGCTAGGTAATTGGATGAAGTTTGCCTGATTGAAACTCTTGACGTTCCTTTACACCGTTGGGTATGTGGTGTTTTTGTATTATTACATTTTGTTAGGGTGTATTCCTTGTTGACCTGAAGGAACTTTCCTCATGATGAGAGAAGTATGCCAAGCCAGTGGATCTCTAATTGGATTGTGTAATCCATCACTTTACTATGTGCGTATTGTTATACATATGAATCAGTTTTACATTAAATATTTTACTCCTATATCTTGTTATAAATATTGACTTTATAGGAATAACATTTTTTTGTAAGACTTTCAAATCTGTAATAATTTAGCATGTTTTACCGATATCTTACATTTGGCGCATAGTCTACTGTTGCATAACACCATTCGATTGTTAGTTGAGCAGGTACACATTTCAATGTGACATACAGGCTGGCGGTTGACGAGCAGTAGAATGGTGAGTGTGCTAGCTTGGTTGGTAGACTGACTGGGTCATTCCATGACATGTATACAAATTTTGCATTTTTCCTGAAACTTTGATAGGGTTTTCCACTATCCTTCCTAAGAAAAATTCCAAGTTTTTAGATTTTTAATAATAATATTTTCTGAAATATAACCAATTTTCTGTTGAAAGTATGGTGTAAAATCATTTTTGAGTACGTATCTAGTTTTGAATAGACCATAACTTTTTAATACAGGAGCTATTCACTTCATACTAGTATTACAGGAAACCAAGCTAAAAGTATATTTTTTGGCTTATTGAAATAATAAAAATTTTTTTACTCACTACTTTGTGGATGCATGAAATTAACTGAAAGAAAACTTCAATTTTCAGTCAATTTAAGGATAAAAAATTTAATGAAGGACTTTAAGGAACAACTTGACCTTTTTTCCAGTTATTCATCCTTATGGTTACTTTGTGTGCTACGAAAAACATCATTATACTTGCAGTTTTACACTGTAAAAATATTCCCAATCATCAAAAATTTTTGTAAAGTGGGATTTTGTAGGGCAAAAATACTGAATGTAGGTCCAACTTTAAAAATCTTAACTAATATGGATTATAAAACTCCTCATATCCTATTTTAAATAAAAATTAGCTTGCTTTGTTACTTTGAGCAGCAAGAAAGTTACAGAGGGCAGAATGTGATGAAATTTGAAATGGTAATACAAATGTTTATTGTTTAGTACAAATAAGTACTGTAATGTGAAATGAAATATACTGAGTAGCTGTTTAAAATATTGAAGGAGACTTGTTGGAGAAAAGGTGAGGTAAACTGAGGCTAATTTTGGGCTGATGTGTGTTCTTCCTGTAGCTGTTGTAAGCTCTAGTGGGCAAAGTATTTTGAGGATGTGCTCCTTTTTCCTCCGCACAGTGTCATTTGATGAAAGTTTGTAAGACGTTCCTGGGCCATGGGGGTGAAAGATCTGTACTTTTAGCTCTTGTTCCATGAGAAACACAGCAATTTATATTACAAGGCCTAGCCCACAATTGTTAGTGTTAAGAAACATAATCATTCATCTTTGTTACAACAGAATGAATTTCTCTACTAAAGGGCACTATTTTAAAATCAGTGAATTTGGATGTCTTCTGAATGTTACGACTAAAACTGTCTACGGGTACAAAACTGTGCAAGGATCTTGTTTGTTCAACTGCAGTAGCATTGTGAAATCGAGGCTGAAGGAATTTGTTGGCTTTTAAATTGTCTTCAGTGCAGTAAATAAAAGTAATACCTTTGATTTGTGAGTTTAAAAAATTATGCGTTTCTATGGGTGTTGCAATGTGATTACCGTAGTTAGCGTATCCTGAAAACTTCTTTAAGTCACCAACTGCTTCACCGTACCCCTAACTCCATCACATGGACCTTTGTCATGGGAAGTAGCAAAGAAACGCCACTCTGCTTTCAAACTAAAGTCTATTTCATGATGACAAAGATTGATAAACTTTTTATTCTTATATTGTACTTTACTAGGAATCAAACTAACCTCAGGGCAGTTTGTAGCAGTTGTGAGTGTTATTTATAGAAGAGATTGTTTAACAGTTCTCTTGTGAAGTTTGTGTGGGTCACAACAATGTTTTCCACGAATATGAAAATATGTATTTGTCTAGATATTTTTATCATGATATGTAACAAATGTTTCATATGTTGTCACAACTTCACCTCAAAACTAGAAGTTTTTTCTCATCAGTAAAATCACGTAATGTTTTGAATTCTGAATACTATAGGCTAGATTGACATATCTCTCTTACGAAAATCCCAATAGAACACTCCATTCTTCTAATGTAACATCACTTCCCATATTAATTAGTACCTATCAAAATTAGAAACATCATATGGGAAAAGTAGTCGACTGGACTAACTTTCATTTCGTACCTTACTGAGTTACTCGAAAACGACGTATTCTGTTAAATGATAAAGAACTGAGAAAAAAAAATATTTCCACTCACAGCACAATTGCTAGCTGGCTACTAAAGCTGCCTACTGGCAAGGCAAGATTTGTAGGTATGTATTTACAATTTAATGTTGTTCACAGCTCAGACTTGCTGAATTAATATCAGCAGATAGAAGTATGTCTCAGCATGCAAGAGCCAAGCATAGCTGACGAGCTCACATACACACACTGTTTGGAGTCCCCTGTGGGAGGCTAACTATTCAAACCAATCTGTGTATGTTGGCACATTCAAAACATATCAAGCTGTATAAATAATTTGCACTTTTAATTTAAACAGGTGCTAAATATATATCAAATCCCATTATTAATTTTTACTGAACAATAAACATTTATGTTATTTCAAATTTTATCATGTTTGAGGCTCTGTCTCGCTCAGAGTAACAAAGTAAGCTATTTTTTTCCTTAAAAGAGTATGTGAGGAGCTTTGTAATTCATATTAGTTTAGATTTTTGAAGATCTTCCCATATTAAGTTTTTCTGCCCTAAAACTTTTTTTTTTTTTTTTTTTTTTTAATGGTTGGGAAATTTTTTTACAGTGTAAAACTACAAGTGTCATGATGTTTTTCCTTGCACACAAAGTAACCATAGGGATGAATCCCTGGAAAAAAAAAGTCAAGTTGTTCCTCGAAGTCCTTCATTAAATTTTTGATCTTTAAATTTACTGAAAATTGAAGATTTTTAGTTAATTTCATACATTCATAAAGTAGTAAAGAGCATAAAAAAATTTATTTCAATAAGCCAAAAATTTACTTTTAGCACGGTTTCCCGTGATACTAGTACAGGGTGTATAGCTCCTGTATTAAAAAGTTATGGGCTATTCAAAAATAGATACTCGAAAATGATGATTTTCCACCATACTACCAACAGAAAATTGGGTATATATCTAAAAGTATTATGATGAAAAATTAAAAAATTTAGGGTTTTTCATAGAAAGTGTGGTAGAAAATATTATCATAGTTTCAGGAAAATAAAAAGTCATGTAGCAACACACATTTATTTGTATATGTGTCATGGAAGTGACAAGACTGTCAACCCAGGTCTCCTCTGGCAGGCTCCTCTTGGCTGCTTTGTTGGCTTTGACATGCAAGACAGAGGACGATGGTGGTGTGTGTGTGTTTTTGTTGGGCCACGCTTGTGAGCTGCTGTGGCTTGTAACTGTATATAACTGGTGTTGCAGTTATCTGCTTGTTCTGTGTTCCACTAGTTTGGTTACGGCAACTACACGTTTGGCTGTCTTAAGTTGTCAGTATGGTGATGTCAGATGTGACATAGAGGCAACTATATATCATGTGGTGGATAATAATCGTGAAGCAGTAAGAAATGGCGTTCTTTCATCTCATATGAATTTGCTTTACAAAACAGCTAGTAGTATGTCATTAGTAATGTTATTAATAGAGCCATGATTGATTATATTTATATGGTGTGCCCACTTGGACACGAACACAAGACGGGTTGGAGAGTCAGGGTTGTTAATACAGTACCTTCAAAATAAAGTGGAGTCAACTTACAAGAATACAGGTATGTGCTATATTGTGGATTCATACAAAGCATTTTACATAGTATAGATTTCACTGGGGTAGAGTTCCCATTCACAACACATATTGACAAAGCATAATGAAGTTTTTATACATCACGCGACCCCTCGACACGCCGTCGGTAGAAACTAAACAAACTGGAAAATTAACAAAATTCAAAATAGGTATACACGTGATTTACCGAGAAAACGTAGCTTGAACGGCTCAAATATATAACAGAACGCAAAAATAAAAACAAACTTGCTGACGGAGTGCCGAGAGGACGAACCAACCGGTCAGTTCCGAGGATAGCACCGGAGTGCCGGGCCAAGGCAAGGGCGTAGGTGCCGGTGGGTGGGAAGCGGGAGTAGGGAGAGTGGGGCAGACGAAGGGGGGGGGGGGCACGAACAGCTACAGAGACGCCCGACCTCGCCCGAGGCTGAAGAGGGCCAGCGACGAAAGTTCCCAACATAGAATGACGCTCACACAAGCGTCCATTGCAAATTAAAGCGTTTCCTGCCTGTGGATGAGTTCATACATAGCATATGGCTCAATCCAGAATCCAAAATGCATAGACTGGGAAAAACCCCAGCATAACGGTGAATAGAGAAATTTTCTGCAAATTTATTTGGAAAATGTGAAAAGTGTGACCTATGAAAACAATAAATTACACCCCTAATTAGTATTACTCACTAATAAATTTTGCGAAATAACGTGAATCATTAATTATTTTACCTCAGATATGGCGTTTTTACCGGTTTTTATCAGTTTTCATGGATATTTCAAGTTTAAAACAATTGGATGAAAAACACAGACACGCACATATATTTTCACATTTGACAGCCTAACCAAAATATTTATGTTTCACATGTGGTGACACGGTGCGCATTACAAACGACATCATGTTCGTTGTCGTAGATTTACTTGCACAGATTTATTCACTTATCAACATAAACATAGTTTGCAATTGAAGCCTAGAAGAAATGTGCAGTTATTCGTACCATCTCAAGATGGCAGCAGCAATGATGGTAGTGGCAGCGAATTTTCAAAGTCTAGAGAGTTAAGATACGCATATATATACACACGCACGCACACATGCACACACAATTTTTTAAAATAATGCATCAAAATTAGAATTGGTTTTGTACACTACAAATGTAATGTGTTTTTGGTTAAGAAACTCGGTTTGTGATGATCAGATCAATGATATTTTAACACGAGTGTTTTAATCAGAACCTTGAAATGTTGTTTATATGTAACGTTAAACTGCACTGTAGACTCAATTTAAGTGGTGATCATTACAGGTGCATTGGGTTACTATTAGGAATAGTTAAAATTCTTTTTTATTTAAAGATAAAATAAAAAAAACTTATTTAAATTACAAAATCATGCTTAAAATAAAATCATGTATGGTAATCTGTGCTGTAGGGTTTAGGCGTGCTGAAAAATTAATCAGAAAAAGTAATTTACAAAATTTTGCTAAAAATGTTGCAATATTTGGAAATGACTACATACCTTCCACTGGGTTGCAGAGTTTTGTTATGGGATCTGTAAACCACATTTTTTTACTGTAGGTATGTCCTAGATATATCAGTGTAAAAAAAATCTGGTTTTTAGCCATTTGAGAGGTGTGAAAATCCTATTTGTAATGAAGGTTGTGAATTTTTTAAAATAATGCATCAAAATTAGAATTGTTTTTGTACACTACAAATGTAATGATGAGTTTTTGGTAACAAAAAAAGATAATGATGCAACTCGCTGCAAAATATTTCAAGCATAGGTATTGAGTAGTAGAACCCCTTTTTTATGCTCTACATTTTTACACTTTCCTGCATTTTACGATTGTTCTGTGTCCCTTGAAGTTTATAAAGGGGGTTCCACTGTATTTATTATCACTTGTAAATACTTACCATACAATGATACGTTGCTGTAGGCAGCTGCAATACACTGGCTTTTCTAAACATCTAGTCAGTTAAGCAATATGTTCATTGCTAACCCTGTGAAGTGATGAAATATGAGACGTGCTTACAAGGCTACTGAACAGTTTGGGGGGAAGAGATGAGAGCGAACTGGGAGTTAAAAAATAAAGAGAGGAAACGAGGGTAACTATAAAGTGAAACTGTTGGTGGTGGCTCAAAGAGTTCACTGACTGTCCACTAGAGGTGCTCCTCATTGGTACTCGTCGACTCAATGCTAGCGATACAAGTGGGAAGTCAAAGGACTCGCTGAAAACAGCATTGAAAAATTGACATTACTTGGCAACTTCTAGACTAATACCTACTTATTCAATACTGTAAGTGCCTAGATGCTCATTTGTCTGACCAGGTGAATGAGAGCTAAAGGAAAATGATTGAGGTACAAATGGTTTGGCACTGTCTGGTGCAGTCAAGCATGCTGAAGTTCGCCACGTGTCTGCGAGTTGGCACAAGCTATCTACATAACACAGGGGCATGGCCAGCAGTAATGATGGTGTTACGCACTTCTTGATAACAAGCTACAGTTTCATATTAAAGGGTTTCACAGTTATATTTCTATTGTAATAAATTGATTCAGCAGTCTGTAATGTACGATAAAGCCAACTTTTCCAGGCACTATTGTTTATCCATATCCTTGATTTCCTTGTATGACCTGCACTACAACTTTTAAATTTGCTTTTGAGAAAAAAATGTGCAGGTTGGACATGGGTAAATACATTAATATTACATAGTTTAGTACTTTCTAAAATGTTTCCTTGTCAGTAATGGTGTACTGCCATGATGTAATCCAGAATGCTTGACTTCCTTTGAAGGTGTATATTTTACATGTAGAGTATAGTGTATTGCAAAAGTGTGCTAGGCTGGCATGCAGACTGAGGCAGAATGGACTAATGGGTGTTATATTTGACAGGATCAAGCGCATGGCCGGCATGAAGGAGACGCAGCTGTCTGCCGAGATTGAACTGCTGGAAACAGATACCAAGAAGAAATGGACCAGACCACCTATCTCCATGAACTTTGAGGTCAGTTATCGAGTTTCCCTTTTTGTGTGTGTCAATGGCATGTCCAAGGTGCCTCAATGAATACCAAATACTGACATAAAAATTACCATAATAGAATGTAAAACTAATTGATATGCATGCAAAAAATATTTTTTTAATGTCTTATTGAAGGTTCTTGCAGTGGCTTAATGTTATAAACTGAACCGTTTGTATGTTAGCTGTTGTTAACCAAAATACACTGTGCATACAACTGCAGAAAGGAATTAGACTACAGTAGAAACATGTAATAAATAAAAACACTGTTATCACGAGGTGGTTTTTGTAAAACCATTAAAAAAAAATCACAATAATATTCTTTGAAAATTTATTATTATATGAACAGAAACATGCAAAGCAAGATTACATGAAGCTTGCTTGTAACGAATTTCATGACAGTTCAAAACAAGGTTTTCCCGTCTGCATTGGCTTCCTCCATGCCCGCTTCACCTTAGAACCTCTGGTCGCTTTCATTTGATACCTTTCTTTTAGGTTATTGCAACTGTGTTTTTTGTACTACACTTTTTTTTTTCTTTTTTTTTTTGCTCATTTTTCAGCTGTTATTTTAAAACATACTCTTGAGTGTGCAGTCTTCTGAATAAAATAATACCAGATAATCTATATTTAATAACCACGTGTTCCTATTTATGTAAAAAAATCTGCAACACAAAGTTACATAGAGCGCATTTCGTAGTTATTCTGTTTGTTTTTTTTTTAGCATTAATACTAAATAAAATAATATGTATAATATTTTATATACTGTGTTTACCCATGTACAATCTGTCCCCACATTTTCAACATATGTACATTCAAGAAAAAAATTATTTTTTATGTACAGTTCCAATTTAGATAATTGCCTTTCATCAAAAACATAATGGAATTTGTGACTGGTGTTTTCAGAATTAAATTACGCCCCAATTGTAAAAATAGTTCTGGGTACCACTTGACGTGTTGGAAGCAGTGATGGTGAAATCTTAGGCTGGTGGGCGTGCTGCTGAATGGATGGCGAGCGCGAATGCACTTCAGTAGCGTGTACTGTACTTTATCAGCAGTTAATGGTACTACGATCACTCACTGTACTGTGACTCTTTCTTGTGGAAAGGTGAATCATTGTCGCAGTCTTGGTTTTTCGTGCCTCCACATGCCCATGCGGCGAGTGCCTAAATGCTTGCTCATGCTCATTGGACCAGGCGAGTGAGAGGAATGATTTAGGTGCACGCTGGCTTGGCGCAATTCTGTATAGTCCAGTGCACTGAAAGCTCAGTACGTCTCAGCGGTGAGCAGGCCGACAGTCGCAGACACACTGTAATTTTCTTGGCTGACGGTAATGCTAGTGTTGCATATTTATTGCTTATGGGCTACAATTGGATGTTGAAGGTTTTATCCTTTCCCTGGCCCTATTTGTCCAAAATACTTGATTTCCGCGTGTGGCCCACATCCCGAATTTTCAATTTTGTTTTTGAGAATAAAATGTGTGGATGGTACATGGGTAAATGTGGTGTGTGTTTATACAGTATATATAAATCACAATCAAATCAATTCACAACATAAAGTCACAACGAAACACTTGACCGTGACTAGACTATAAACCAAGTGCCCCGAGCTGTGTGGTCACCTAGAATTTCGCTGTGTTCTTAATGACCTGGCGTGCAGACAAGTATCTAGGCACCACTCTTCACAGTGTGGCAGCAAACCATATTGAAATTAAGATGGATATTTTATTTGTTTGCTACATCATAACTAACCATAATGCTGCATAGTCAATGTTTGTAAGACATACTTGCCGCATACTGTAGCCTTACAAACTTGTTTTTTATGAATTTCATCAATTACTTCAAGACTGATTTTATTCCAATAATTAATTTTATTAATAATTCACATACTGTATTATTAAAGTTCACAGGCTTTTCGTTCTCTGTAGTTTCTAGGCTTCTGGGTTGTAGCCGTGGCACTTTCGTGTTTCTTCCCGACTATTCGGAGAGCATTGCAGCCTCCATCTTCAAGGTAGAGTTGCAGCAGCAGTAACTGTAACCTTTCTGTTAAAGTTACTGCAACTCTACACTGAAGATGAAGGTTGCAATGCTCTCCTCAACGTCAGGAAGAAACATGACAGGGACGGGGCTACAACCCAGAAGCCTAGAAGTTATAATCCACACATTTTTAGAAACTTAATTTTATGACCTGAACAATACATAAAATTAATGAAGGCACAAATATAAACAAAAAAACTGGAAAACCATTTATTGGAAACAAAATAAGTGTTGATAGATTTTAAGATATTAATTTTTGTCTATAAAGTTAACTTTGAATGTCATATAAGTTAGAAGTATTTACAGTATTAAGAATATAATTGTTTGTTGGTTCAGTTGTTCCAGTAATTGCATAACAGTAGTAGTAGTACATATTATTGAGCACCTTCGAAAACTTCTTGTTTTTTTTTAATTCTTAAAATGGTGTTTATCAAAAATATCAGCTGCTACAATTGCAATGTATTTAACATTGTTTAAAGTATGCAGGCTTATTTTGCATTTTGCCATTGTAAAACCATGAATTGCTGTCGTAGATCTAGACGCAACCTAGTTAACCTCTAGTGATTAAGAAAATGTATGGTTTTTGACTAAACAGAGTTAATAATATGAAGTTACTCTTTGTAAATGTCTTTCACTGCCATCCTCATGTCAGTAGCCTAAGAAATTACATTCATAATTTTTATTTCAGTTTTAAAAATAGATGAAACTGGTATCAATAGATTATTTCATGTCTACCTGCAGTGTAGCACCTATCCAAACCTTTCACAGAGTTCCTACCTGTGGGTGAAACAGTTGATAATTCAAGTTATACTACAACATTTGTCCACCTAGGGGTGACAAGACTACAGTCCATATCGTATAAGAATTCCATTCACAGATCATAAAAAGTAGGAATATGTAAACAACATCAATATGTATCGTTACACCACCATGTGCTTTCCAGCTGAAAATAAAACATGTCAACAGTTATGGGTGAAATCTAAATGTAGCTATTTCAGGAACTGGGTATGCACACCTGTGCGGATACACTCCACTTGCCAATAATATACCCAGCCTGAAGTCAAATACAATTACTGTTTAAATCAAAACTGCTGTAAATGATATTTGATAAAAAGTTAAAACACACTACTGCATAGTGGACACATCCTTAAGAACGGTTCAGTTTGGAAAAAATGTTGTGTTAATGGTAGTGTAACAATATTCTTTAATTTTCATTGTATAATGGTACTAGATACAAATGTTAGTTATTTTTTTCAGTTTCTTGTCAGTGTTAACAGTAATGTAATGTACTGTACATATATAAAAATTAATGAAAGCTTGTCGCACATATTCAGTTATATATTTATACCACCAGGATAGCAAAAAATATAACAGCAATTTTAAAATACCTCAGGTTTGAAGCATTTTATATACGTTAGTCTTTTTGCAACAAGTAGTACAATCTCAAACTTTCTTGGGGGTAAAACTATTCTTTGTTCTATATATGTTGCTGCAGGTTCTGTCCCTTTGCTAAAGAACTCTCAACTGTGCGATGAATCAATTTCTTCAAATATGTATTTGCAGTGCTGTGTGCAAGTTGTCTCATAGTGTTACAAAAAATCTCTCTAGTTTCAAACTTAGCTGGTAAGAAGCAAGCATCCACCCAGCAGGATGACACTGCACACTTGTAGGGTCAGTGTTGCTTGTGGTGCTGTGCTTGTGACAAGACTGACGCAGCCTCCAGGGGGACTGACGTGTTTGCCGCACTGAAAGCAAGCTGAACTATGTGTTTCAGGTGCCATTCGCACCATCTGGTTTCAAAGTGCGTTACTTGAAGGTTTTTGAGCCAAAGCTGAACTACTCTGACCACGACGTCATCAAATGGGTACGTTACATTGGTCGCAGTGGTCTTTACGAAACAAGATGTTAATGTGGCTCACTTTACATCCTCCTTGAAATATTATGTTATGAACATGCAAGAAATGTTACATGTGTTCCAAATAAACAAATAATACTCATTTGTAGTGCATTTATGGAGTACATTAGACATACTATTAAGCAGTGATGATGATTGTATGGCTGGCTTAGCTTGAAGCTATGTTCTTACTACTAGAGACAAAGCAACTACTTGTTAACTTTCAGTATACAGTACACAATATCCTCCACAGTACTCTTTTCACTGTGAAATTTTTTTTCTTTCAATACAGTATGTTTTCAGTTCGAAAGGAAAACACTAAAGTAGTGAATACCTATTTTTCAATGCATATCACTATGATAGGAGTCTCAATAAAAATATTTAAAAATATTCCAAATTGTTTTTTTTTTTTTTTGTAGACCCTCTCATTCAAGACATTTCTGTTGCAGCTCCTGTTTGTATGGCCGGCTGCCGTTAAGTGTATTCACGTTGCTGACTTTACAGACACTTGTTTTTTTCCAAATGTTAGATGTGTTTTGGTATGGGCACTTGATAAATCTAACATTTCAGATAGGCATTCAAAAATTAAAAATACTGAAATGTTTAGTGTAACAATAATTTGTTATATTATTCCAGCAGGGGATATTTTCAAAATATATTTTTGTTTCATGCTAATTTTGGACATTATGGTTGGCAGTTTGTTCATATAGTAGCTGTAGTCTATCTACCAGAGCAGCCTATGTATCATTGCTTTTGCAGGACAGTAGTTCACTGAAGAGGAATGTCCTGGTTTGCATTTCCCTATGTGCTGGTGTTACAACACAGTACAGCAATGGTTGCAGTGTTACACTGGGAATCTTCCGGGTCCCCACCCAACTGGGTCTCCTCAGCATTTTTGAGAACCAAGGGGTAACCATCTCACCGGTACTAAGATTTTAATGTCATCATGAAGGAATTCTAGCAAAATCTTGTGGATACTAAGTAAAATGAACTTTCACAATATCTGTCTGTGACGAGCCTTCACTGCTTGTTAATAGTAAATGTTCTCACTTTCAAAGTACATTTATTATATCTGAGTTAGGGTTGTGATAGGGTGTACGTTAATGCTGGCAATCTTAGCAATACCTACGGAATGATAAGTAATCAGAAGCAAGTAATAATACTGAAATGTATGATTTACTATGCTTTAAATTTTTTTTATAATAGTTGAATACCTATGTACAGTTGTACATGAAATGCCTCTAATTACATTGAGCATGTGTTCATGGTTGATCTTAGCAGGTGGTCAAGGGTAGTATTTTATTTGCAATTCACTTTTGATTCACTCCTGAATTTTATTTGCTTGTAGGTACAATTTTAGTGACTCAGCTTTCCGTGTGACTCCGCTTCCCGTGTGACTCAGCTTTCCGTGTTCTGTAATTATCTTTGTGACGCATCACAGTTTCACCTTAACGTGTACAGTGTAGCTTAACCCTATTTTTCTGCCCCTTCAGGGCCAGAGATAAGCATATTAAGTCTCATATAGCCAAGTAATAATGATGTATACATTTTCAAGTGCATTTATCACGTTGTTTGTAAAAAAAACTGCACGAACTTTGTGAAAGAATTACCTGCCACAATTTTTCAGTGGTGTAAATACAGTAAAATTTATTAACAATCCATTTTCTAACGACCACCTGTCTACAATGGCCCAACTTGGAGGAACTGTAATTAATTTTTTAAATAGAAAATTTGAAGGAAATCTGTAGAAAATAAGTTTGTGCCAATTGTGTTGCGTTTCTCACGGAGACTGCTGTACGCTATGCAGCAATATGCAACCCTCCCAGCCTTCCGACAACTAACGCCTGTTTCCGGGTGTGCCGCATGCCACACCTTGTGTGTAAGGGTTCCATCGGCTTGACAGTAGTGTGCAGTACTTGGTGTCGACAGACTTCAGTCTGTGTGCCACTGCAGAGAAACATAGTGTGTGACCTTGCCGGTTGCAGTTGCTGTCTCCAAGTCTCTCCTTTCCCTTTTTTCATTTTCTTGTCACACTTCCAATAATTGTCGCATCTTCATCGCTTGATAGCTGACGCACACACATCTTGATTCCTTTCCTTTGTGTGATATGCTCTTGCATAATACCTTTCTTTGCTATTTTTAATTTTTCTTGGCGACTTATATTTGGAACCATATTTGGTTAATTTTTTGAACGATTGACGATCCATGAAGTTTTATGTTATTTATTCGGTTACAGGTCAGACTAATCCTGTGAATGATAGTTGATAACCTGCACAGTTTTGTTTGTAATTTAACTGGATTTTTTTGCTCAATTCTGTAAACAATTGCTGATGATCCGAATTCGCATTTATTTTGCAGATTATTTTTTTTATATGAAATTAGTGGAAAGCTTTTATGGAAATACCAAATTATCCACGAAGAAGATGCAAATAAGATATCTCATCCCAAAGTTGACCTGACTCTCTTCACTGTTTGAAAATGAGGTAAGAAGTCATACAGAGATGGCTGGCTGAACATGATGAACAGGCGGTTTGCATGATTTATACTGAGCAGAGATAAGAGTGATGTGGTGGGAGAGATGCTTGTGTACTGTTTCCACGCTGAGACAGCTTGCTGGCATTTTATTACTAAAGGACAATTAAGGTTTTCTGAACACAAAAAAGAAAATTACGTAAGGTATCAAACATTACCTTGTAACTTTTGTAGTAGTTGATCATATTGGGTAGTAGATATTGCAAGTACTTCATCAGCATTGTTAGCAAATTTAACACCACATTTGTGTTAATATATTTTATTACATACCGTAAATTGGGTATGCTTTGCACCATCATGGTTAACTTTGCACCACCAAAAGTTATCCTGCCTCCACTGCGTTGCGTATTGTATTGGCTATGATTGCTAGGTAGGAAGGCAATGCATAACTCTAGAGGATTTTGTTGGTGAGAGCATGAGGAGATAGTGGCTCTTCTAGAGTGAACTGTACTAGAGTTAACCTTGACACAACGAGTGACTGCTGAGTGAGCCATCGAGGAGGAACTCCAGTGCAAGCACAGGGAGTCAATCTTTAACATAAATAAAAGGAAGGCTTCTGTCACTTGCCTTATACTGGTTGTCATAGGTTGGTACACAAGGTAGTTAGATGAAAGGAGACAAAAGATCAATTGAGTTGCATAGGGTGTATTCAAGTATCGAACAGGTTGATACACTTGATATAGACATGGGTTTACATCACCTTCAACATTTGTTTGATGGGGTTACAATTAGAATTAGATCATACACAATCTGGTACAGGTAGATGTGACAAGGTTCAAACGACATCATTACACAGATACAACAACAAGATGACAGCAAGGCGTATGCTGGAGAGTACAACTAATTCGTAAGGGCACTTCAGGCCATGCAACAAAGATTACTGGATACAAACTCTTATATAAAGGCACATCGAACCATGACAATACTGGGGCGAAAATTAGGCCGTACTCGTGGCCTGAGCTGATCACTCTTGATCCCTGAGAGTTACAGCATATATTTGGCCTCTCTGAACGTTATGGCTTTGCGGGCAGAAAACTGACAACGTAACAAACTTATAAGGTGATCACTCTTGATCCCTAGGAAGGCTACAGCATTGCTATGGCTCTACGAGCCGATAACTGAATGACGACATAGCGAGGTTACAAGGCGATCACTCTTGATCCCTAAGAAGGCTAAAACACATCTATGGCCGTTGAAATTACCGAATGACAGGTTCCGTACTGTAAGTGCGCAGCAACACTTTACTTTTAGCGCATCAGGTCATAGAGACAACAGACCGTAGCATGAAGTTAGGTCTCCATGCTTGAGCAAGGCTGAACCGCAGTCAAGCTGGCTTAGCGATCGAACCGAGCCGACCTGGCGAGCGTAGGAGCGGTAAGGGTGATGAGATTGGGTAGGAGGGCTTAGGTGGCAGGCTACCGCCACAACCCATAAGGAGGGAGCGAGGGCTTAGGTGGCAGGTTATCGCCACAACCCCGGATCGGAGGAAAGTTGAGGTAATAGGGTAGGAGGGCTTAGGTGGCAGGCTACCACCACAACCCATAAGGAAGGAAGGGGAGTGTCAGGCCGACCCGGCCCGAAGGCCGAGCCGCTGACAACTGACTATCTGGGGCAAAACGCCCGTCTTTTATACTCGCCAGAAGGGCAGAAGTACCGTTAGCAAAATGGCCGCTCGAGGCTGTCTGCTGCTGCAGAAGCACCACCTGCACACACTGAAAATACTCGCTCGGGGCACAATAATACTCAACTGGGTAAACAAATATCTCGCCTGACATAAATAACACTCGTGTTGCCGTTAAACACTAAGATTAATACTGTACATACAAGTATTTATATAACTTTTAGACACATTTAAAGTAATAAACAACAAATACAATACATATTTATGTGCATGTTTCCCGTTATTATTTATTACTGCACTTTACAGTGTCTTGTGCGCGGGATTGGTAACAGTGCTGAAGCACTCGGCCGTGTTTGTAAATAAACATTGGTAACAAAGTTTGCCGGCGGCAATTCTACATGGTAAATAACATTGGATAACACTGGGACCTAAGTAAATGTTGTTTTACAAATAAAGACGGCGACCTGTGATCTTACATGGCACATATAACACTGGAATAAAAATAAACGGCAACACGGCAATTGGCAGTGGTGCAGGAGAATGCTAATATTTTTAGGTTATAATAGATAGGTGTTAAAAATAATGGGACGAGCGTTTACATTGTTTCTTCTTTGTGACACTATGGCGATGCGTCCAAGTATTTGTTTCTATGTTGTTTGGTGAAATAGACACCTCAAGACTGGGTATCTAAAAAATTATAATATAATACCATCGAACACAATCACTTGTCTTTCAACTGTCAGCATAGTAAATATATTTTCTGGTGGTGCAAAGTTACACATGCTGGTGCAAAGTACACCCAGTTTACGGTACAGAATTTCTTTTTATATTTGTGTAAAATATCATGACCTATCCGAATTAGTATATATTATAAATTGGAGTGTAAAAGTAGTTTGTTAGCCACGCACGTGTATATTTTTTATGCTTCAACATTGCAAAAAAAAATTTCCAGGCAGCGCATGCCCCATAATAGTTTTTAGGCCACATGACTGGCAGATTATCTTCTGTGCATAAATAGACCGTCTGGGTCATGTTTACTTCCTGCTCCTCGGAAATGCTCAGAGGCATTTTTTCATCCTCGGCGATCTAGGCAGACTTCTCTCCTCACCACGCTTTCCTACGGACACTCCATCTTACACCTTGTCCTTATCGAGCGATGAGCAATATCACGGACGGCATGCAAACCTGTTTGTCTGCTATGACGCGTTAACTGTCTAGTCATATCCTGTGTGTAATTTATTAATGTTTCAATGACAGTTCCTATAATTTTAAACATATAATCAATGTTAAACGTACTTCTAACTTGCAAATTGTTACACTTTTATTGTTGGAGTATAATTGTTTGTTGTAACAACAGGAGGTTCAATACAGTCTTCTTGGGCTCATAATTTATTTATTTATTTTTTGGAAGATGCCTGATATTAAATGATTTTATATTTAATTTTAAATACTTTGCTTTCTTTTTTATATCAGAAACTACTGAACATTGACTTGATGCAAAAAATGGCATACGTATTTTGAAATGTAGGGGGTTGGGGATGAGTCAAAATTGGTCAAAAATTCTTGCAATGACCCACCCCTTCATAACAATCCTATTCCCAGAAACCACGAGGGGTTGTTACAAATAGTTTTCACTGTAATATGTGTTTCTGAATCAAGCTACCAGTATTACTGCATGAAT
The DNA here is from genome assembly GCA_003012365.1 of Medauroidea extradentata. Lineage (NCBI taxonomy): Eukaryota > Metazoa > Arthropoda > Insecta > Phasmatodea > Phasmatidae > Medauroidea > Medauroidea extradentata. Next base: position 17,065 of record PNEQ01022211.1, read on the forward strand.
ATTTCATGTATTAAATTTTTCTGTTTAAAACAGCAACACAAGGTAAGAACTAAGGCAGCAGGAACAGGAACTTTAATATGTAGCGAGAGAATATTCTTTTGTTTGTACAGAAGTTGTGATTGTCATGGTGGCCAACCTGTTATCAATAGGTAGCCTCTGCCTCCCATTCCAGGCATTCCAGTGCCCACTATCAGTACTTTGATCCCCCAGAATGTATATAAAAGGCAAGCTCTCACCCAGTTTCTTCAGCAGTCTAGGGCTTGGCCACCCAACTGATACTAGGTAAACACTCCTCCCCTCCCTCTACCTATATGATTGTGGTCTGAATAGCCACCCAAGCCTGCCTCTTCCATCTGCAACCTACTCATCTCGCATAGCGACTGGGAGACTTAGACACCCCCATGACTCGTGCAGTATTTGAAAACACACCTGACCGTAGTGTACATAGCCGCAGTGGCGCACTATACCGAAAATCTGTACCGGAAACGGGACAGTGAGGCTCCTAGTAATCAATGTTCTAAACCACGTGTTGTTGAGTGCTTTAAGGGATCATAACCTCGTGTTTAGTTGTATCAGAAGTTGTAAATAAGTGACCAGTTATGTTTACTGTGCCAGTGTGAAATTCAATAGAGAAACAATGAAACTGAGTTTTAAGTATTATTTTATGTAATGTAGAGCATGGAGTAATCCCTCAAGTAGTAAGTGTTCATGTTAGGTCCAGTCTGTGCCCGATTTGTCCCAGGAGTAAGACATTTATCAATAAACCCAGGCGCCCGTGCATCCAGCAGAGGTAACCAAATGTAAGGATGTATACGGCGGGAACCAACATATTAATTGGGGGTGCTAGTAGAGAAATTAACAGTAAAATTTTATTCAAAATTTAGGGAAGTTTAACAGTTAAAGCAAGATAAAAGTAGTCAATTATCTGATTTACATAGTGTTTGGACTCCTTTTAAAGATAGTTTAGTTTCAAGCAATTTTTCTAAGTAACTTTTTTTCTTGTATTTTGCCTCCTTTGGATTTTTAAAATTTCAAGTAGCCTCCTAGCTCGCTTCTTCTGGAATGGGATTTATCTAGCAGGCTGGTCAGAGTTCAGACGCTTGGAGGCACACGTACAGTGGCATGCTAGAATGCATCAAGAGCAGCATGTCGTTAAGCCTTCAACGTGGGCGGTAGTGTTGTGGGCAACAAAACTCTGAAAAGGTGGCGATCCGTGACAGATTGATGACGCAGCATAACCCCAATTAATAAACTAATGAATATTTAGCTGGTATTGTGGGATAAAACGCTTTGCAAATTTGTCAGTAACTATGTTGCATATTTTTCTTCTGTTTTAAATGTCAATTTATCAGCCTTTCAAGCAACTTCGGTCCTGTTGTATCACTCCGCCGCATGGCCTTGTAAGTCAGTGTGTTCGCCCGGGGGAAGTTAGTGGGGATTCATCGGAGCTAGCTGGCGGTCAAAAAGGTATGACCAGCTAAGTCGTGGTACGTCGGAGCTGTTTTAGTTAGTTGGGGCATCATGGCGGACGAGGAAGGACGTGTAGAGGAGGCGTCAAACCCAGAGGGTGGATTCGCCAGTAAAGTGGATAGTATTGCAGGCAATGATTTCTCCTCTCTTTTTTTTTTCTTTGTGTTGTTATCGGAGTTAGTATTTCCAAATAGTGCAATAAATGGGTGCACAAATGGATATTGCGGTTTTACGACACAGTCGAGAAAACTAGTTATGTGTATTCAGTAGTTTCTTTGTTGTTGGGTGAGCAAACCGAGGCATATCACAGATGTTGAAAGACCTGGACGAACACTCTAGACTACGTCCATTCGAACACTGGTATCACCTATTAATGTTTACGTTTTTAAGCTGATAATGTTACTGGAGTGAATTTAAGTGCTGTAGCAACGCTTGTGCTATGCACGTCTGGTGAACCATTAATAAACAAAACCGAAAATTTTTATAAAATAGTTTTTTATTTAATATTTTCTCTCTATGTGAACACCTTTCGAAGCACCTCAAGCTATCCGGGAATGTAAAACCAAAGAGAGATAATTTGTAATTTCTGGAGGACTTTTCATAGTCATAGCTCACTGTAATCAACTGCTCCTGCTAATAGAAGGTGGCTGCAAGGAATATGGAGAAGTTCCAGTTCCAGACCTCCGTCGTTATCCTCCTTATAAATCATTTAATACTAACAGCACAGCACTGCAGTCACCGCCTCAACAAAACAAAACAACAGTATACAGCACTCCAACTTAATCAGCAGACCCAGTTACACAGTGGGTGCAACAGCTGATTAATGAATCATGGTTGGAGCACCAACCACCAGCAACTATTTTGACTAGGTGAATGGTTTAGAGCCTCACTATTCTATCTAAAGTAGGGCTGTCACCCAATTGCAGTGCTTATGGAGGGAGCTCGGCACAGGCCCTTTCCCTAAAACACCACTCTCTCAGGTACAACTTAGCACTGCCTCTATCACCCAGCTCTCGCTCTACTGCTGGGCACACAGTAGGATAGAAATACATTCCTCCCACTTACTCTGTGGTAAAACTGTCCATTGCAGTCAGGGATATGGAGCGCGACAGCAAGTGGCATGCATATATAAGTAGGTAATATTCAATTTAATCAATTGGTTGGTTTCAAAAACCCAATGAAGTATTGTAATTTCATGAATCTGAAGAAATATTATCACTTTGTTTTATTAATTTGATCATACAACTAATATTTGCTTTTCATCCATGATGCTCATTGCCCCCACCCCCGAATTAAAGTGGGGGGTCCGGGGGTCTTCACCCATAAAAATTTGGGTTTCAAGGTTCAAAATGGTGATATTTAATAGTTTGTGTCTCAATGTAGGTTATATAGACAGAAAATGTGTAACAATATTTTCTGGAAGAATTGTGTTATGTGGGCAATTTTAAAAAATCAGCGTAGTCAAATAATTTGTAATATCGGCAGGAGATTGTATTACGTATCACTATAATTGTAATAATTTGTACTTTTATGTTAATTTTGTAGCTAAGGGGGAAGCGGTTAGAACTCTTTTTGCAACACCTCTGTGTGTAAAGTACAATCCAGGTCACATGCCAAGTTGAGACTATGAGAATGAAAAATAAAAGGCAAATACAATTTAATACAAATTCAAAAAAAGAATCACCCACATTTAGTGAATACGAAGCTGAAATTAAAATCGCATAAATGTCACATCTGTATTAATGTTCAATCCAAATGTTTAAGGAAAGGTTGCTATGTAAGTGTAACTAACTACCCTCTGCTACTCAAACCCAAAAGGCGGTATGGAGTCGTCCTCCAGAAAAACAAATTTTTTTTAAGTTAGGTAATGGGCTATTTATGGAGTTTGTAGACCAAAAATTTATTTACACAAGCAAGAAACTCCAAGCACTTCTATAACAATTTCATGTATTAAATATATAGGCCTATTGTCTGACTCTTTCCTGTTGTTTGAGCAATGGTGCTGTACTTGAACTCGAAGAGCTCTGCGAATCACGCCTACACAACTTATAACTTGGACCTCGACACTCATCATCTCTGGTCGTTTTTTGACTATGTGTTCTGTTGAAATAGTCGGTCAATCTCTTCATATTCGTGACTTACGAAAGATAAAACGAACAGAAATGCAAACAGAATGAAGAAACCATTTAGTTTATTACAACTATGCGTTGTTTAACACAACTCACTGTCGCTCGCTTCGCAACAACTGTTAAACGGGACTGCGGACCGTGGGGTAGTGTTGTCGGTCGTAGGCAAACGAAGCGGGCGAATCCATTCTGTTATTTGCTCATGGGGGTTTGAGGTATTTTATACTGATTTGTGTTCAGTGTTATTAATATCTATCTTCTATCTTTACCATCCAGTTTTCATACTTCGTGTATCCTGTTATATATAAAATCATGCATGCATTTATTTAACTAAATAATTTGCATTACTAACCATATGCTAGTTTATAAGATCGTTTATCAACTTTTAGCCACTCATAGTTCACCAGGGGGGGGGGGGGTTAAGGCCCATTTACCCTCCCCCATCCCATCCCCGACAGATCCGCCACTGATCACATTAGTGAAACCTGTTCTGCAACTAGTCATCCTCATTGTCACATCCCCTAATTTATACCTGACAACGTATCCTTATGAGGCTTTGATGAATACCATGAATCGTGAGGGAAAAATCGGAAACTATCCTATATGTACAGTACAGTAGAACCCTTGTATTGCACTTAAGGGACAAATGAAAAATGATGTAAATGAGAGGAAAGTAGGGAACAACAAAAACTAACAAAACATCTATTAACTAAAATTTTTTACAAGTTATTTCATAATTCCAATACAGATATAATGTGTTACCACAAAAAGTCTTTCTAAACAAATATACGTAAATCAATATTCTAACAAAAATATTTTTTTTTTGTGTAGCATCAACGTGCTACTGGGCATAGGTTAAAAAAAAAAAAAAAGATTTATTTATACTATTACTAACGTTGATTAAATTGCCCTCCTGTACTGAATCTTTTTGTACACGTACGTATATAGATACAGTCTACAGTTTCTCTGTATTTAAATTTCCCTTCCACGATATCAACATTTACATGGTAAGTGGAGGGAAGAATATTGTTAGCTTCATAACAAAAAAAGTGTAAATCAGGGGAAGCAAGTATCAACTGAAGTGTAAATGGCAGGAATACAATACATTGTTAACATAGGGAAAATAATGGGAACCAGAAAAAATGGTGTACTTATGGGGAAAATGTAATTCAGGGGAATGTAAAATCAGGGTTCTACTGTAGTACTAAATTAATTTTTACCAGTTGGTTTCAAATCCGTAGCCTGTTTATTCCAACAATTATGCACTTCTATATTGATATTTAATTAGATGTTTCTTTCTACTACTCAGCCCAGAGCGGGCTATCCAGAATACTGCTAGTAAAAATTAAATATTGACTTTTTAACAGGCTGATACCTTCTGACTAGAATAGGAAAAATTTATATTTTAATTATGTATAATTTTTTTTAAAAGTGTGTTTCATTTAATGAAAAATGGTACCATACTTTCTTTCATTGCGTCTGTGTGACTCCAGAAAAACTTAAATGAAATGAGCAGTCTGTTTGCTGAAAGAGCGTGAACCGCAATGTTGATGTCCCTGTGACGTCACGATACTTATACGTATTGCACAAACGACAGCAACATATGTTCAAGTCGTGAAATTGTGTTAAATGAAGTAGTTTATGAGGTATAATCGAATATGGCTTAAACTTCGAAGAGTATAAATGTGGATATAGTTTGTTTTGCAGCAGTAAAATTCAATTTACTCTGAATAAAATCTTAAATTTAGCACCTTCTGATATATCAAGGTGGACTGCATGGTTTAAGCTTCGAGAAGAGATCTAATAGTGTGCTATTAACGACAAAAATACAGTATACGTATGTAATGCTGTATTATGTTAAACATGATACGGTTAGCATAAAATAAGTAAGTTATTTTAAGTTAAAAATTGCAGTAAATAGCTGTTCCACTGGCTGTGGCAACGTCATTAGCCAATAGGTGAGTTCAAGGAACCCGTGATTGGCCGATAATTCGAGGGGTAGACAGGATCTTGCGAAACTTTCCCTGAGATGGCAGCACAGCTGTCTCAGTGCTGTTCACGAGAAACGTAAAAATTACTGAGAGAATAAATGTACTTGTAATAAAATAATTGATCTGCCATATTATTTTGCTGATTAGTGCAACCAGAATGTAGATCCATAGTCAGTGTCAGGTTTGGTTAAACGCATTCCAAATATTAGCTCGATAGGTTCACTTTTTTTTACGCATGTGAACTTCGTTCATCTGACATTTCAAACTTAAACATATAATTTTATATATAGGATCTGAAACATTAAACCGAATTCGTAGTAAGTTATTATCTCTCTGGAAATTAAATTAAATTTACATAAACTCAAACCTACAACTAAAACGACGCAGTGTGTGAGAACTAGGCCTACTAATACATTGCTGTATTCACTCCTTCGAAATGAACTGAAGTGAAATAAATCTTCGTTGTTGGCTACCAAATCTACAACCACGTATGCCTAAACAACGGGCGAATTCCCAGAATTAACTTTTATGTTACTGGGTTCGCTAAATTTGATTAGTTTATTAAGTCGTTGAAAAATTCCAATACACACAATAGTGCTTGGCATGCTGTGGCAAACCAAAACAAGTAAGACTACCTCATAAATGTGATTGCCAACAATAACACATTTTCATTGTTTGTGGTGGCATTTGAAAATATGGCATTTTTAGAGCTGAATAATTAGAAAATTCACGGAGCTATTGCTTTGCCTGGCTGCATTTAGTGCATAAATAATTCGAAAGAATTAGTTAAATATTAAAAACTTTTCCTAGGAATTTTCCCTATTATATCAGAGCAATAAGCGCATATGTATGGGGTGAAATGTGACAAACTAAGTAGAACCCCAATTTAACGAAATGCCATGGGACCCAAAAATGTTTACTCTAAATCGATGTTTCCTTAAATCCGCGACAGTCACCCTACTACCCCTCTCCCTCCTCATAGTTTAATCCTTGGGCATGTTTCGTCGGAATTTAACACAATTTTAAAAAATTATATTGGCTCAAAACAATAACAAAATGCATTTACCGCAATAGGTAAGCCGTGAAGAGAAAAGAAATCGGCGAAAAAACTTCACTTGGACTCTTGGTGAGTGTGCGCATGGTGAGTTAGACCATCCTTGCGCGCGCCATCAACACATGAGAAGTGATGACTAAGGGCGGTATTCATAGTCATGTCTCGAGACAATGACTTGACCAAGACAATCTTATTTCTTAAGACAGCACTTTTCAACTCCAAGTTTCATAGTCCACGAGTAAGACTATCTTCGTCAAGATCGCGCGCTTCAGGCGAGATTGTTTGGCACTACTTCCGGCTTGACGAAGCACAAATTTAAGATGGCAGCGAGTACACAAACTATTCCGAACATTCACGAACAATATGCAATAATTATGGCGTTTTCGAAAAATTACCTGCAGTTTTTCTTGCTCATGTATCAATTTACTTTATTACCAGTTATTAGCCAAGGTACGCTCAAATATAAGCAAATAATTAGTTCGGTTTACATTTTGAACACTAGAAAACTCCACTTATAACACTTTTTTAAGAGAATTAAGTTGGAATTCTGCAATGTAACTACACCTCGGCTAACCTAGTGACTATTCATAAACAAGTAATGTGTTGGACTTCTATTTTAAGACGAACTTTCTGTCATTTATAAGTATTATTGTGCCTGAGAATTTTGTAGCAAATGGCATATATTTGTAATGAATAACAAGAGGTTCACTTCTGTTAAATGTTATAAAATATGTTGCCTACATGAATTAAGAAAAATAAATAAATAAAATCTTGTATTTGTTGAGAATAAAACAATATTATTTTTAAAATAAAAATTATAGTGTGTTTGCTTACAGACAATCAGAGCTGCTATCACGTTTAAGTGAATATTGAATGAAGTATTACATATAATAATCATTACAATTTATTGATTAATTACATGCGTTCTTGTGGTGTAGTGGGATAAGTGGCAGATAAGTAAGCTACACCATTATATATTTTAGGGGATGATGTTCAAATCCGAACACGTACTTTTTTTTACTTTGTATATTACTAACTTACATATCCTGTAAATGTACAAAATCTCTTGAAATTCGTATTCAAATATTTCTAGTATTGATTAAAGACATAAATATGCACACAACATACATGTCAGTTGTAAAGCTTAAGAGGCAGTTGTACATAATTCAACGCTAAAAGCGTTAATCTATAATTGTAGGTTTTATGAAGCCAATTTGCGATAATTAAACAATAGCAATCCTTTACAATAGTTTTAGCCAATGTTTTAAATAAAATTGTTTCCAGTGTTACGAACTTCTGAGACACAATCTCTGATGCCAAAACCTTGTGCATTTAACTGCGGCGCAAGAGAGATCACACGTAACAAATTAATAATTCTGGATAAATATTTTCTCACAAAGTTTGAAAATACCATTATCTAGGATTGTCATCAAGTATTTCATTCATATTGGCTTCGAAAAAAAGTGTAGAAATTGATTTGTTTTCAGCGTTTATTTATCTACCATGCACTCTTAAGTAAGCAATTGAAGGTACTTAACTAAAGAAATATGATTGATAATAGCAAAATAAGAATAATTAAAATTTATTTAGTGATTAATAAAACCAATATACAGTATAACATAAAAACATTTTTGAAGTGGTCGGCATTGAACCCTAATCAACAAAAAATAATTCAACATTGCTGTTTTGCCGACGCGTTACCAATCACGCTATGACACGACACATAAGCATGCTTTTAAGTTCATAACTATTACAATGTATTAGAAAATGAAGTGTTTATTCATTTCATGTAAAAGTACCTTAAAATTAAAAATAAATTATATATTTTGTAATAGGCCTATGCTTTGCTTAAGCAGGTACTCGACGACTATAAAATACAGTTCAGAAAAGGTGATCTCAAGCACACACTATGCAACATGAAAACACAGTCTTAAGACAGATGTCTTGATGGAGACTATCTTGTTAGCAGTTGCTTGAGATCAGCTTTAAAAAGTGTCTATGGTAGTAAAATCGAACTTAAGACAGCAAATAAGAACACCGCCGAGCCGTCAATATTTCCGCCTCTCCCTGACCCACTCCACCGACAAAATTAAGGAAATTCCCATGAAAAATAGTAAAAAAAAAATTAATGGAAACTGAATTAAAAGTTTGCGGGACAACAGTAAAATAATAATTAAATGTGTGAGGCGGCAGCCATTGTAGCTTAGCTTGTATGCAGCCGCGCACGTGAAACAAACTTGTGTTGATATTCTCGCTAAAAATGCTTTGCACTCGAGCGTTTTTTTTAGCATTGGAGAAACCAATTATTTACGTTTATGGTAACAAATTCATTGTAAAAAGTTTGCATAAATATTAAGTTTTTTTTATAAACTTGCTTGTTTTATCACGGGACATGAGTGTAAATAATCACGCTGCACACCACTGCATTCTAAAGGAAATGCAAAGCACTATCTGTGCGCTGAGGAGACTTGGTACCTAGATGCTCGTTCACTCGCCAGCCGCTAGGATGAGGATCTAGGCGTGCGCTTGTTATGCAACACAGCGTCCTTTGGCCGCACCTGCACCTGCGTATATCAAAATCACTCCCGCAGCCAAAGTTTGAAAGGTTTTTTTTTTTTTTTTTCGATGTATGGTTTAAGCTTTTCTACGGAGAAATAAGTAGGAGTTGCGACTGTCTGGCTGGGCGGTGTAGTATGATACAGTTGCGGCGAAGCTAGGATAACCCCCTTTCCTACCCACTCCATGGCGCCATCGCTGTCTGGCAGAGCGGCAAAATACGATGCAGTGGCAGCAGAACTAAAAGACTTCCTTGTGCGCTGCATGGATTTTATTACCTCGAGTAACTCCACAATAATAACCTGCACGCTGCAATAATCGGAGAGCAGTGTAAGCTGATATAGCAGCGACAATAACAAAGAGATTCGACGTACATTGTGCCGCCCATGTGCGGTGGTGACCACCGCCATCCAATTTCAGGTAACAGGAGGAGATATTGTGGTCTAGAGTGTTCCTGTTCATTCTTTCTCTCTCGGAGTGGTGCGTGACCTTGAAGCAACACCTTTCCAGGAGGTTGGAGATCAGACACTTGCCGAGAGAATTTGAGATGTTAGAGTAATGTATATAAAAGGAGTCTGCAGCAGAGGAGAGTGAGTGTTGGCTGGCAGGTGCCTGGTGCGAGTTCAAGTGATAGTGACAAGTATTAGGTTGCGACGAGTGTTCGAGGGTGTCCAGCGAGTTGGACCGCAGCAAGTACTGTAGTAGGAAGGTGTTTCTAGGCCACAACAGATTCCTCAGTATTCTTTCATTGGGTCCACCATTGTGTGTGACTAGTAAGACTTTCTGTGTACAGAGAACTTATGTAGATGTATTATTTAGTTTATATAACATGTATATAAATACAGTAGTAGTTATTTGTTTCGTTTGACATCTATTGTGATAAATCATTATAGACATAAGTTTATTTTGTATAGATAGTTGTAAATAAACTAGGTTAGTTTCATTTTTTTTTTCTTTTATCATAGACCTCCATCACCAAACCTGCCTAGCCCAAACTTGTAAAGGTACCTATATATGGTGGTCGGTGCTAGTCTTTTCAAAGAGCCTAACTTGCAATTAATATTCAATTTTATCAAAGTCTGTCAGTTATTTTTTTTTTTTTTATGGTTCCTAAAAATCCTTTCATTAAATCACTGTTTTTGTTATTCCCGAGTTCGTTAAATCGGGGCTCTACGTATTTTTGTGGAGAACCTCATTCAATGTCAAGTGGGAAACACCAGGACTTGAAATTAAGTCAAGCTGTCCACCATCATGAAATTAAGTGTAGCAGTCACCCTCTTATTGAACGTAATGTTTTTAAAATCAGGGTTTATGAGAGTTAAAGTTTTTTGATTATTGTTATCTAAAAACAAGGTCACCTTGTTGCAGCTATCCAGAACAGGCAGTTTTCATTTAAAATGTACATAAAACTAAAGTGCTTAGCGTAAAGGCAAAACTAGACCAGTATATACGGTACATTCACTGTTGTCGAGGACAATGTTCTGTAAACACTGTGCCTTATACTACATTAATATGGTGACAAAACATAAGTCACCTTTTTATTTGTGGCAACAGTCTATGTGCTATTCCAAGCAGGGCATAATGGTACTGCCAACCACACACATCTGGAACTGTATTGTTGCTGCTGTGTATTGTTTGAGCTGTTTAACTTTGAGAGATGGTATAGCAGAGCACAGCACTGTCATTTGTATGCATTACATTTAAATGGTAGAGGTAATAGATGGCCACCGAATATAATACAACTGTATAATTCCATTGTTTTCATTTAAAACAAGTTGCACGATAAAAAAAGGCAAGCTTGCTCTGCTGTCATGGCACGTTATGTCAGAGAGGAATGGGGGAGGGGGACATTCCGGAAGCGGTAAGCACACAAAGTACAGCAAGAGGGGGTACGGGGGACTTTTATGTAGGTGTGCACGCACGCGCTGGCTGCAGGCAGCAAGCGACCTTGGTGGGCTGTTTATAAATAACTGCGGACAAGGGTGAGGGGAATCACAACTGCCCCCCTCCCCTTTTACTGGCTCTCTTCCATCCTCTCCGCCGTCACTCTCTAACCAGTGTGTGTTATCTTTCCTCTCTCTTTTCTTTGTTTTCAGCCATGTTTCCTCCCTTTCTTTCCCTGACAGATCCACCATAGCCTCCCTGGTGCTGCTACATGGTATCATTCCTATGAATTTTTTTACATGCTAGCAAGGCACTTAAATTTTTTTCCCTGGAATCTGTTGCAAAATTTGTTGTGCGCACTATACACAGGTATATACGGTAATACATTTGGTACTATTTTATTTCTTCTTACCAATTGTACAACCTTGAAATATTACCAGTAGTTATAAGTAAGGACTTTGACCTTCTCAATATTTAGGACTGTTACAATGGTTGCATCTACTGTCAAAATAGTACACCTTTATCCTGAATACAGTTTATTTATCGCCAGCCTTCATAACGACAATAAGTTCTTCAATCATATTTAAAACTTTCCCCATCATTTTACAGGCACTATACAACCTCTGCAGCTCCAGTAATCTCAGTACTCAGATTTAGCCTTACACCGGGTGCTGATTCAAAAACCCACTATAACTTGTGGTCTCTGCAGTTTCGTAACTGCTGCTGAGCTTGCCGAGATTACTGAATCTGTAGCCACCGTTTACTGTTTTCTCCTTGGAGCATGATAAGCTGCAGTCATACATAAACATACCAACTTTCGGGCTTGTGCCGCTCATGAAAGTTGCAGTAGATGCCACTATTTCACTGCCATCAGCTGTTGATGTGCCATTCTGTTTCTCCAGAATGGCTGCAAGCTAGGAAAACCATGAAATGTTGGAGAATTTGAAGACTGTCAGGAAGACCTGGAAAAGTTGGTATTTGGTAAGGGGTTAGGAAAATTTTTACTTTTGCATTGAATAAATATGGTACCTGCTGCACAACTAGTTGTATGTATAGGAATAAACCTTGGTTGCAGACAATTACTCGTTTGTACAAATTTCCTTTATGTCTGTAGCAACCACAATGTGTTCAATTTTGCTTATTTTCATAACCACATGTACTTATACAGTTTTTCATACAAACTAAATATGGCACAGTGTTCACAAGTTACAGTAGTTTTGTATGCTGTATTATGGCACAGATGGCTGTTGTATGCTGTGTTATGGTATTGACATCTTCATACAGGGTTCTGTGGTACCAAGTAAATGTGTCTTGTAGCAGTTTACCATCGAATTGAAGAACTGTAGTAATGAATTATCATGCATGTGAATCACATTTATAGGGGTTTCACTGTATGTAGCCATAAATATACATGCTCTACGACATTCAGCATACCTTAGATCATACCAACTATATATCTGTCATACGTGGGATTTCTAAGTGTGACCAACATGTTGACATTGGCATAGTTTTCTTGCATAGCATATGTTGTTTTTATCATGGGTTATGTTGCATGTTTTTAAATAACATTGTATAAGTTAATACTGTACATAAATTTGGCCTCAGTTTGCAAAAATATACAAGTTTTCAAGAAGACTGGTTGGAAGAAGCAAACTTTTCACTATGGTATATTTTTCAAAATTGAACAAAAATGAAGCCTGGTGTTTATTTTCCAAGAAAACATTTTCTTTAAGCAATTTGGAAATACATGCTGCAACATGCCACATGAATGTTTGTAGAAATTCACAAAAAAGCTATGAGAAACAGCAGACCTTCTGCGAGATTAGAAGCATTTAAAAAAAAAAAAACCTAACAATGTCAGTGTGAGAAAAACTGTATGCCTACTTGGTGGAATGTTTAGAATTTGTGGTAGGGCTTGATGAATCGCTGAATAAAGTGGCTTTACTTGTACAATTCTGGAAGAAAGACAACAATCTTATTTCAACAAGGTACCTGTTTTTCCTCTCAGTTTCTGAACCATGCAACTTAAGCAGACTTATTGATACTGTGACTTTCAAATTGCTCCAGGATCTCTCTGCCAGCTTAGCAACAGATCCTGATGCCGCTTAAGGGACTTCGCTAGATAGGCTGTGGTAGTGTGTGTGAGGCAGAAGCAGTGGCATCATTTATGGTGGCTAGGGTGGGAATTGCCCCCCTTCCCAAGGTTTAGAATTATATACGTATAAAGTATATTTTTTATGTTTTGTTATTTAAACAGTGCTACCTTAAGCACATAGAACTGAAGTTTTGTTACTAAAAATTCTAATTTATACATGCTTAATTAATAAAAAAAGAAGATGCAACAAGGTCACTGTTCCTGAAAAAATTCCTTGAAACACCCCAAACCCCCCAAAGAAAAACCTGAAATGATGCCGCTGGGCAGAAGCGGGCAAGGTTGCAGTTGACCGACATATGTGATGTGTTATCGCCTCTCTGCGCAAGCAACTCAACTGGCGAGCAGTGCTTTACAGTTATCCATTTTTCTATAGGACTGTAAGTGGTGACCCCATTATAATATTTGTGGGCAGCATAGTTCAAAGTCTATCGCTTGTCTGGAGGAGTTTATCAAGTAAAAATGTCGCCAGAGAAGGTAATTCAGGTATGGAGTAAATTATTAATTACTAGGTCTTCTAAATATATCAATTTTAAAATTTTTATTTTAGTTGTATACTCTCAAATTAAAACAAAAATCAATGTTAACGTGTCTTAGAACTTTTGCTTTGCAATCCCTGTAGCTACATAGATTTTTAGGGGTTAGCTCTATAATTTTTATACGATATACATTACTAATACATAATTGTAATGCTGTATACATATATTGTACTAGTACAAAAGCATATTCTGCACTGTTCTAACCTAGTCTTGTAATAAAGGTATGCTGGATCGGTGACTGTTACATATATACTGCTTCTGCAGATTTTGGAGGATTTTTTTATAGGCAACGGGCAACCAACATACTACTCTTCAAATCTGCGTACGCTTGGAAAAAAACTGTTGAACATCCAACGACTAAGTAGATTCGATCACGTGACCAATACTACATAGTACCTATGTTTTCGTAAGCGCCTCGAACATTTCAATGTGTGAAGTACAAACTCTTCTGGCCTGAAAGTATCATTAGAATAAGAACAAGTGAGCAGAAAAATAGTGTTCATACCCTGTTATAAGTTTAGATTTTATTTTTAGTAATTCTGTTTTGGGGTAAAAATGGTGGACACAGTATGTTTTGCTAATGACGTGATTAAAAAATATAGCGTATTCTTTGAATTTAAATGAGATAAGAGTGGTCTAGTAAAGGTCTAGTGATAGTTATAAATAAATTTTATATGACAATTATTTCTAGAAAGTGAAACACTTACTACTACCAAAAACATTTTCATTAATAAATACTATATATGGTATTATTTAGAATACAATTTGTATTTTGTTGAATATGTGGTTTACTGTGGTCCATATTGCTAAGTCATACTTTCCTGGAGAATTGATCTTGTGTTATATGAGTCTGCAGTGAAAAATAATTATTTATTTTGCTACTCCAGGTCATTTTACACTTTAGAGATGGTTACCTGTGCCTAGTTGTACATTCCTTTATATGTGTAGACCATCTCCAGCTTCCTTAACAGCTACAGTGCACAAAAGAAAATGAGATTAATTCAAAATTCACAGATGTCTGCAGTATTTACAACAATACCAGTAACTCTTCCAAAAAAAACTCCAGAAACTTTGAAGATTATACAATTGAAGACAGGTATGAAGGCAGGGATTAGAGGGGGTGCTTGTAGTGATCCATGTCGACGTATCCTGGTGGTAGCACCAGCTCCGTGTAGGCGGTTGTTTGGCGGAAGCCCTCGGGTGGAGCACTTCCACGCACTATTGTCACGGGCTGCATGGGCGGATATGGCGGCTCCAACGGGCTCGCTAGGTCCTCCACGAGCAGGTCCGACCTGAGACAGTTAAGTCACATAATTACAGTAGCTGCACCCATCAGTCGGTGAACGTAGTCTGTCACACGATTTTGGTGACTGGAGGCAACTCACGTGTCAAAGAAGGCAGTGGCATGCATGTGGTGAGGCAGGCTGTTCTTGTGCAGGATCTGAGGCTGTATGATGCCTCCCGGTCCACTGATGGCGCTGATTGTCGGAATGCTGCCCGGAGAAGACAAGTTGTGGATGCGGATCAGGTTGTGTTGCTTGCGCTTACACGATGTCAGAAGGAACGATACTGCAGATGTCAGTACGAACAAGAAGATCAGGGTCACCCCAAACCTGCATGCAAACACAGCGTGTTATTAGAGCATATTCTGGTTAACTGAAGGAGCAAATTTTCTTTATTAACATTTTGGCTGGTGTTCGTGATAACATTTTCATTAGGGATAAACATACTATCAGAAAGAGAAAATTCTTTAACAATTGGTTTGTTTTGTGTGTTTTGATAACTGTCAGAGTAGCAAGAAACATGGACCTGTCACCAGCGCTAAAGGTCTAGATGTTAAGTGCTGATCAAAATCTCTTACCAGACGTCCATGGGAGATCCTGCTCGGACAACTGTAAGAGTTTCCTTTGTGGAATTTAAGTGCATATTTCAAAGTGGTACATATGACTTCCTATGGAGCTCCTGTCCGGACATCTTTCAAATGTATGTATCTTTTCGAAGGACGTCTTTGGGAGTTCCTGCTCGGACAAACTTGAGACATTCAGGGACATCCGCAGGACTACCCTTGAAACTGCTTAGTGGGCAAATAAGGGACTATCTTCTGGGTATAGTTCAAGGATGTTATTCGGCTATCTGTATGATCTCCTTGAATAGTAGTGTTTGTTACATATCCGAAATTTGTTAGATTAGGACAGAATAACAATGGTTCTTTCAAGGACATAATTACCCAGCAAACACAAGAGTGTCGACTGACTGTCGGAAAGACGTCCGCCCGCTGTCTGGACTGTCCTACAGTGTCTCCAATACACAGAGAGACAGCAGGCCATTACTGGTTTAATGTCTTTTTCCAGACACTGGTTAGCGTACGTGAAATAGATAATCTGCCTGCTATCTTTTTTACGAAAGATAACCAGCATCACCAAAAAGACATCTGCCCATTACCAGTTTAATGTCTTTTTCGAGACACTGGCTACTCGACATAAAATAGAAATCTGCCCGCTATCTTTTGTACGAAAGAAAAACGGAATCTCGATAAAGACATCCGCCCGCTACCGGTTCAATGTCTTTTTCCAGACACTTGTTAGCCGACATGAAAGACATCTGCCTGATGTCTTTTAACGACACTTAATTGACTATTCCTTTGTTTACTGGTATGTTTCTTGCAGGATTGTCTTTCTTATTTCAGACACCAGTCAGCAGTCATGAAATAGACAGCAGCTAATCTTTTTTATGAAAGAGAGATCTGCGAAAAAGACATCTGCGAGTTGCTGGTATAATGTATGTTTCCATACACTGGTCACCTGAACGTTGAATTACTATGTGCATTGTGATTTTTAACAACTTGTTTCGAAAAAAATAGTTGTTTAACCTGTCCAAATGATATTTACTGGTGTATATTCAGAACTTGACAATAGTTCAATTGGTAACTGATGTGTTTAATAACATACTTATATTGAATAAGTGGTTCCAGGAATACACAGCCTATCTGCAAATTCATGCTAACGTTCATTCAATGTTAGGTACAGTCACTTATTGAAAAGTATACATTTACTGCCAAAATACAACAATGTGTCGTGGAGTAGTGGTTAGCATGCTGGTTCACAAACCAATAGATCGTAGGTTCGAGCCCCGCAAATTCCATTCCGAAAACCATAAAAATTTGATGTGGTATGGTTACAACAAGGACATTGTACTGTTGCAAAATCTCAATAGAAAATATTTTTATGTTGCCCGTGAAACTTTTTGGAAATATTTTTAAGCATTATGGTCAGTTATCACGTGCCTATCCACCTTTGCCGTCTTTTTTACACCGGCCCGCTGCCTTTTTGACTCCGGCCCGCTATCTTTTTTTTTACAGACAAAAGACATTCGGCCGGCATCTTTTTGACGTCTTACCGGAGTCTGACCGGTGTCTTTCCGACTTGACTGCGAACTGTTTGCAGCTGGCCCAGAAAGTTATCTTTTTGACTCCGGCAGAAGACATCAGACCGCTGTCTGTTTTTCTGTCTAGTCGGAGTCGTCCCGACTCCATATTGGTGTCGTCTCGACACCGGTTTGGTGTCTTTCTGACGTGTCCAAAAAGACGTCGGCCCGTTGCCGGCAAAGACATTCAGCCGGCATCTTTTTGACGTCTGACCGGAATCTGACCGGTGTCTTTCCGACTTGACGGCAAACTGTTTGCCTCTGGTCCAGAAAGGTATCTTTTTGGCTCTGGCAAAAGACATCAGGCCGCTGCCTATTTTTCTGTCTTACCAGAGTCGGGACGACTCCGGTCAGTACTTTTCAGAATGACAAATGAAAACAATGTCTACCACGTTACTGTTTTCCTTAACCCAGCTGTTTTTAGTAAAAAGTAAATATTACCTAGCTACGTACTTACTATTAGGTTTTGAACCGAGATCTTGGTGACACCACATGACTAAATAATTCTGGAAGGTACGCCATTAGTTTCAAACAACGCGACTGCATTTTAACGCCGAGAAAACGTTAATAAACCACACCAAACTCTCGAGACCATGTTGGACACACATTTGTGACGTCATGCTCCCTCTACTATATATTACCTCTATGGTCTGGACACTCACCTTGACCCCCTTGTTGTTTGGCTGCAGTTCACCAAGTTACCGAGAATATTGTGTTTTATTGGCGCTGCAGACAGGACAGTCGAAGTCAAACTCCGCTCACTTCCCTCCCACCAAGATAAACAATTTATCAAAACGTATTTTTTACCAATTTATGAAATACTGCCTTCGTTCACAGTTAAAAAAAAAAAGGCTCCAGAAATCTTTATTTACTTTATAATGTTAAACATGGAAAAAAGTGGGCGGAGTTTGAGTCCGAGCACCCGGATTACAGCGCCAAAAAGTACGACATTCTCAGTAACTTAACGAACTACAGCCAAACAACAAGGGGGTCAAGCAAAATACATTGGTAGATGAGTGGTAGATAGGCGAGGCGAGTGTCCAGACCTGTTCTTCTACGACCGTGTTCTAAGCATAACATTGCTGACACACTGTAAAATGTCATTATGTGTGCGGTTGCTTAGATAAGTGAAATTTTTTGGCACTTCCTCCATGTATGATTTCATAAATGGGTCATACTTTTGGAATAAAGCGACTAATTCAAGGAAAATATATTTTTCATTACTGTCTACACCTTCCTCATGACCACGCAGTGGCTTTCGACCCTTTGCTAACATGCAAACATTTGAAACAAGCCTCATTATGTATTCCCGAATTTTTAATCTTAGTTTCTTAGTTCTTCTTTTTCTTTTATCTCAGCATCCTTGGCTTCGTATAGGCCTAACAGTGTATCAACTGTTTTTTTTTTAAACAACCCAACTGTCAGTGCTGAGTTCGTAAAAACGCGACATTTTTTTTTATATATATGTAGTCTTGTACCAAGCTCTGAAACCGTCCTTAATAAAAGCACCATCTACTTACTGTACCAACAGATGTGCAGTTATGTGAAGAATAAAAAACGATTAAGAGAAACAATAGGCAGGGGCGTAGGTAAACGTAGTTTTTAAGATTTTTTAAGATTACGATTTCCTTCAGTTTTATATTAAATATGGCATCGTCATGTTTACACTGTATTCCAAGTCCAACCACTTGTAAATCTGAAACCACTTAGAATTAAATTATGTAGGCCACTTATAATGCGTCTGCTTACTTATCTGCTTGGCTCGATATTCCTGTAGATGGGGATAAAACAAGCACTTTTGAAACGCTAGTAACATGTTCCTTTCAAAAATGTATATTTCCCGCCAATTTTGAATATAAACAAAGCAACCTAAATAACAATGAATGTGTGTAAATTATAACGAATACAAAAGTTAACGTCTGACATCACAATAAATAACGTTTTTTAATTATTGTTCTACACACGACGATCTTCGAAAGTGTTCACTTTATCGCCAACCACATGTCGGCCTAAGGTCGGGATTACGGTGCCTTCACGTTCACTTTACTTTAACTTTCACGTAAGCAGGAAACACCTTGACAAACGTACTTGAACGGTCCCTATCACGATCGCGCCACTTTATACTTACGTTCACTTGCACGTAACGAAAAGCTTGTCGATGTCAAGCTTTTAGGTTAAAAGTGATACGTGAAGTTATACCACGTGATCGTCTGGACCAATCACATTTCGGAGAAGTTAATGTCTTCTATTGTGTAATGTTATCTTTTACTATTAATTTCAAGGTTCTGTCAAGACGTTTCACATTGCCTGCTTGCAGCTTACGCGAAGGATCTTAATATGGTATCTCAAATGATTAGAATTACGTACACGTGAACGTGTTTAAAGTGATACGTGAACGTGAAGTCATCGTAATCCCGGCCTAAGTAGCGTGGTCGATGGCAAGCTGGCCTACGGTGCGAGAGGTCCTGGCACGGGCATGAATGTTTGGGTTGTTTTCTTGGGTCGTCTCTAATTAACCCTGGCGTCATAAAACCGGCGGGCGTAAGTATACTCTGTAAAAACCACCTGTAGTAAAACTGTAAGTACACTGAATGGAAAAAGTTTTCTGTCGAAACTCGTACAGCAAATAGCACTGCTGATTATTTGTCCAAAAAATGTCTTTAAATGAAAGAAGAAAAGAAAAGAAATGTAGAGAAACACCATTGCATCCTGGTACGGATACTACAATTGGTCATAGGTAAGACTACGATCTTTTCACGAAAATAAATTTTCCCCACCTTGTATCAGTGCCTTACGTGCACACCTGCAGTTCTGCTTCATAGTCAGTATTGGATGTTTTAACTCTCGCGTGTTTTGGAGTTCTACCCGCAAATCACAGAAGTTATGGTGTTGCAGTAAACTTATTCTGGTTGGCACAGTCAATTGAGAGACGTCTTTTCACAAAGTCACGCTCCCATTAACCATGAAGCACAGCTGCAGATGTGCAGGTATAAGGACTGAAATAAACAGACGCGAAATTTGATTCGCGTGAAGTTCCTGGCCCTAGTGTTAGGGAGCAAGGAAGGGGAGTGGAATTAAATAAAACCAAGATTATTTGTACTTGGCTACATTCCAACCCAGAGACTCGCTCACGCATAGCTGAGTAAACAATTCCGCACATTTAAATACAACTTGAGAGGCGAATAGATATATTCGGTTCGACTATATTTTTTGGATGCTTTTAGGAGAGAGAGGAAAACAGTCGTCGCCCTCCAACCACTCTGGATTCTTACCTGATTGCAACTGTTTATTATTTTTTTTGTTGATTTTACCAACTAAATCCATAAGGACGAAGATAGATATACAGATTCGTGTTTCGATCTCCTTTGGATCTCTTCAGATAAATGTAGGTTGCGGATTCCAGAAACCAACTTATTACACATTTTTCAGATTTTTGCAGATTTAGAAGTTGACGTGAAATGTTGATACGTAAATTTACTACGTCGTTCGAAAAGCAAAGTGCTGGGATTTGCTGTAAATCACGTGTACATCCTATGCTTTTATTGGTTTTAATTAAAGCCGTTTTAACCACTAGCGATTTTTTTTTCATGACACAAATATTCTTACAAGAAAGATTTTTCTTTGCAGTACAGAAATAATAACAAAATGTTACTTCGCCGTTAAGGTAGCTCAGCAGCAGTATGTATGGTAAAGTTAGTTGTATTTTTTGAAAACCTGTTTTAATTCGTAAAGAAAACTATTCCATATTCTATCCAGAAATGGTAATTTTAGTAACATCAATAAACGTTTCTTAAGGTGGACGCCTGACTGGCGCTCGAACTGCATTCAGCGTGTTCGGAGTTGCGTTTAGTCTCAAAGACCAATAAACATGCGTCTACAATGTTTATATACGAAAAGTAAACACACTTCATACTACTGGAGAATATGGCTTTTAAGATATCACACACACTGGAAGATACGATCTCGGCTAAAATCGGATTTATCAGACGGTAGTGTCTCAAGAAATACGCACCGGATTAGTTACAAATTGAAGTCTACAATTACATTGGACTTTGCTAGAGTGACAGGTTCAATAAAATGATAGGACAATCGCTTAATGTCCTACAGTACAAACGTTACGGCGGGAACACTGCGCGCGCGTTTACGACTTTGGGCGTAGAGACGGTATCAAAATACAAGTGCCGGCCAGCGTCGCTCGTAGCTCCTCGTCAAATTTCGCCTCACGCACGCCAACACACCTTTCACCAATCGGCAGCTGTAAGATTTTCTTTGCTGCAAATAATATTTTCTTACTGCAATGTAATTAGTCTACAAATTATTTTTTTTTACTATGCATGAAACATTTTTACTCTGATGTGCTATTTGCGTGCCTCCATCAACAACTACTGTATCAAACTTCTAAATGCCCTATTTTACTCCGAAACATTTTTTCCGACCCTCGGATGCCTTATAAGTTTCTCGCCATTTTTTGCAGCTGCCCCCAATGAAGTGTAACTTGTAGTCCGGAATGCCACATATTGTGCACATACATATCTAGTTGATCTATTTATGTAGGTTTCAATTAGATCGGTATAATTATTATGATTACTGTACCTGGTAAACCCGACCTAAGGCGTATAGGGCTTGCCCTGAGACGCATCCTATTTCTCCAACCGGCCTAGCTACTAACATGCATGCCGGAGGGCCCACAGAACTGTGAAGGGGCTCACGTTGGCGTAGCGGGATTTGGGGGCTCGCCAAAAAAAAAAAAAAAAAAAAAAAAAAAAAAAAAAAAAAAAAAAAAAAAAAAAAAAAAAAAAAAAAAAAAAAAAAAAAAGTTGAGAATCATAAATTATAAAATCAAAATGTCATCGAAAATTATTTTAAAAATCCTGTCTCACAGGAAACAAAACACATGTTCGTACAATTTCGGACATCCTTCTCAAATATCACAAACAAAGATTACTCAAGATCTAGTTTTAAAACAGATCTGCAAGACGAGCTAATAATCTCAATTTTCAACATTCATTGTTAACAATGGAAAAACACTAATTACGTTCCTATTGTTTCAAATACACTTATTGTTACACAATAATTATACACATTGCTATACTTACGCAGTTAGGTAGAAGAAATTGTGTTATACTTGACACGAGAATGCGAAGAATTTCTGCACGTAAGACTAATATGTCGCCAAAATAAAGTGAGTAATATAAATTTCTATTTACAAGCGAGTGTACTGAGGGATATTATAACCATAAATACGCGTTATATAAAAGTAAGAGCAACTAAAACACTGTTTTATATATGGGTAATTTTTACAGTAACTTATAGGCAATAATGTTTAATATTTTGTGATTTATTTCACATTGCAGAATTACATTAGAAAATGTGGTCATGTACACTTTGAAAACACAATAAATTGAAAACTGTGCACCGTACAGGAGAAATGCAAGAGAAACGAAACGTTTAAATCTTTCTGCTTAACAAAAAGGTCCCCACGCGTTTATTCGTATACCTTGCAGTTTTCATAATATTTACGAAAAATTACTACAAATCAGTTATGCATCCGAGTCTTTGTTGTCTTACGGGCGCCATTTATCATAAACGAAGCGTTTTACAGAAAAATTGCAAGAGGTAAAAAAATGTTAACAATTAAATAATAAACAAAAAATTATCTAAGGTTACGTCAGGTTTATTTGACATGTGCAAAAAAGTTTTCACTGCTGTGTATGCGAGAATTATTCAGTAAGGCACTATATCCCCTTTTAGTGACTATATACGATAGATGACCCGAATAAATTTATAAAATACTTATTTATTTTTTATCTGAGATTTAGTTTTGAAAGGATAAGAATGCAGCTCAGTTTTCTTGCACTTGCAATTACAATCACACTCTCGACAGCTGCAGTGAATTAGTTCTTGACAGAATTTCAATGCAGGAGGCATTGTCGTCCATTGATGGAGGCAATGTACGACTGGCTGAAAACAATTTTGCGTACAATTTTCCCCTGTCCTTGGGATGACTTAGTTTTGGTAGTTGGAAAGTTGTTACATTTCAGTGTTTCCATAATATCTTTTTCGCACTTCACAAATCTCTCTTCATTGAAGTTTAAAAATTGTGATTCCCTGTCTTTACCAACACTGAAAATTATTTTCACAATAGAACTATTCATTTCGTATCTATTGCATACAAATTCCCAGAATTTTCAGATAAAGGGTTTCTAAACTTTTGAAAAGAATCTATCATTTTGTTGACATTTTTTCCTAAACTTTGCCCGGAAAGCATTAGTCTGTTCGTGATGAATTGTTGTGATCTCCCCTTTTTTTTATAATACACTGTTCAAACTCTTCCAGTATCTTGGAGATTTCTGGACCTGCTACTATGAACCTACGCAATGCATCTGGCTTCTCTGCGAGTCCAATTATTCCTCCCTCGCTCTTCAAAACAGCATTCATCAGTTCATGAGCATGATCCAATGCAATAGCAGAGAATGGCCGCATTGTTTTCCGGGCTACAAATCATCCAGCCTTGGAAGCTAATGGAATATGTGAATTCTTGTCCTCACTCCTCAATGTGGATAAGATCCCTTATGTGACAACCGTGGAGTATAATTAGTATGATCAAACGCGAAAAACCAAGGCACTAACCGAATTAAACTGTCCACAAAAAGTATAAAATTAGTTTCCATGATATAATACACAAATGTCAAAATACAAAGCTTAATTTTGAGCACCTTGTCCCAATACAGGTACTGAGGCTGCTCAGCCCTCATCCTATTTTTTCCAATCAGAGAAAGACAAGGCACAGTTGGGAAGACTACTTACAAATTCTTGATAAGCTAACTGCTGGAGTATGTGAATAGCTGCAGCCATTACTTCGTGCTTTATGTGAAAAGCTTTGAGTACAGAATCTGCGTTGCCTTGGGTGATGACTCTAGCGTCAACCAACACAGATGTCCAACCACTGCCCTCAAGCCACTTGCCTGCCATCCTTAATGGTGCGAGTTCGATGTGCAACCCACCCATTGCAATAAATAATTTGTCCTCACCATGGGTATAAATATTTGTTAACTGGATCTTTTTCAGTGTAGCATATGGAGGAGCATCTGCCGAAATAACTGGTACTTGCCCTGGGTTTAAGTGCTCCACTACAGCCTTAACTACATTCATTGTATGAAGCATCATGACATATGACTGAGCTTTCTCTGTGAACAAGGGCATAACTTCCATTGGAGTGATTAACTTCTCACATCCACGATTTTCAGCTGCATTGAAAGCGGCCCAGTTCTGGTGTTCATCAAGGAATGCAATTAAAACATGTTCCAGCCATTTCTGAGCTACTAGATCTGTCTCTTGATGTAATTTAGCTGACAGTATGTCTTCAATAGGTGGACTGGAAGGACATGACACTTTGTTGATGCTTATGAGGCAAGGAGGCACATATGAATATGCTGCACTCTTCTATTTCCTTCCTCTATCTCGGGTTTAATCAGTTCACGAGCTCTTCCAAATTTGTCTTGTAATGGATGCTGGACAATTGAAATAGCATTTTCATGAAAACAACTTGTAGATGTGTTTTATGTTGGATTATTGTCAATATTATCTGCTGAGGATTTTGTGAATAAGTCTTGTTTAAGGCCTAGAGGACACGCCAATTTCTGTTCACTGTACACACTTAGCAATTCGTTTGCTATGTCTGAATGAACAACACGAAGTCTTTCATAGGAAATGCATAAGTCAAGACTGTGAAACACATCAACTAACTCTTTCTTTCTAGTCTCTGTATGGATTTTTAGAGCGACATGTGTAGTAACAGGTGTTTCTCGTTTCTTAATGTATCTAGTATTATCATTTATTGAATTCGAATTTTGGTGGTTCTTCACAGCATTGTAGGATAATAACTGTGCTGTAGTGAGAGCCGCTTGCTTTCTGCTGGAAGTTTCTGCAGCTTCCTCAGTCAACCGTAGGTCACAAATAATCATATTTACTAGAGCCAACAGAGATTTTGGCACACTTGCAATTTAGTCATCATGTGATAGTTTTTTATAATCTGTTACTTTCCTGAAGTCACGAAAAAGATCTTTCCGCACAGCTTTAGCAACTTTTGCAAGGTCAACGGCTTCACTGTCTTAATCACGGAAATTTGTTTTGACAGTATTTGCAATGCCTTCTTTAAAATCTATTTCCCACTCTTTACATTTAGAACTCCGGCCCTCTAACTGACTGTTCATCTTCAAACGGCTGTCTCGAAGCCTAGTGGAGTGGATACTGGAAACTTCTACTCCTAACTCTTCCAACCGACGATTGTAAATATCACACAAATCAGACATTCTGAATAGAGGGGGAGCAGTGTCGGCTGTTTCTCTTTTTTCTTCCATCTGTTCTGGCAAGAGCTTCTACCTGTTCTTTTTTGGGCTTTTATGTCATTTCCTGTTACATTATGCTTGAAGCTAGTAACACAATTGTAAAACTGAGCCAAACATGGTGCATGGTAGTGAACATCTTGAGCACACATATCTCCTCCACTACCTAACTTACTTAAAATAACTTTGTCTCCTAAAAGTTTTGCACCTTCTTTCACTTTAGAATCAAGTTTCAAAGTCATAACACGATGCAGAAGTTGACCTTTCGTTTGTGGCTGTTCGCAAAAAGTCATTAAACTGTGGTTCACCTGAACGCCGTGTTTTAATAGGAGTTGAAGACCCAACTGAAATATGTGGAGCTCTACGTTTCTGTTTAAGTCTTTGCAACCAGTTCCGGTTGAATTCTCTATTGCAACTTTTATGTCACAAAGCTCTATGTTGGTGGATAGTATGCTCTATACCCGATCTATTATATAAATTATCAATATTAATATGAACCGGCATTTCACCTTCATCTTTAAATTCCTGCACAAGTTCTGCGAATTTCGTGTAATCACCCATGTCAGATTTCCCGAAACTTTTGTGATGTGCTGGACATACTAGATACTCGTCTGTGTCCATCTGACATAATACACATTTGTTCCATTCAACTGGCATTCTTCTTGCACTGTATTTTATAGTGGAACATGCTTGACTAAGTGAATTACTCTCCATTGTTTAAGAATGAATTTTCACCAACTGAAAGGACAAACACACGTAATTACATGTAATTATGCAATAACAAGTAATAAAATGAAAATCTGAAATAAATTTAAGGAAACTAGAATAGGACAACCCAAAACCAATTCCATAAAACAATCTGGCTTGACTAAGTGTATTTACTACTTAGAAAATTCAAAGTATAGGAATGAATTAAATAATGGGAAAGCAATAATAGCAGCACCCTGGTGGGTGACTGCACTTGTATTGCTTTGATAAGAATATTTCCTTTAAATAATCTTCATGGCGAGGAAAAACATTCAAAATATGCCATACAGAAACAATGCGCACGCACGTTTTGTATACAGCGGCTTTGTGGATGACTGCGCAAGTATTCCAATGCTAAGTGTATTTATACATATAACCTTTGCAGTAAGGAAGAACATGCAGAATATACCATACAGGAACCCTGCGCAAGAATGCTGTGCATACAGTATCCTGCAGTGACTGCAGTTATTCCTTTACTAAGTCTATTACCCACATAGAACCTAGTGAAGAAGACTTGCAGAATATTCTTAAAAAGGACTTGCGCAGGCATGCTGTGTATACAGCGCCCTTGTGGGTGACTGCATTAGTATTCCATTGGTAAGGATATTTCATTATAGAATCTTGGTAATAAGGAAGAACATGCAGGATATACCATACAGGAACCCTGCGCAAGAATGCTGTGCATGCAGTATCCTGCAGTGACTGCAGTTATTCCTTTACTAAGTCTATTACCCACATAGAACCTAGTGAAGAAGACTTGCAGAATATTCTTAAAAAGGACTTGCGCAGGCATG
>PNEQ01022212.1:0-14499 GCA_003012365.1 Medauroidea extradentata
GACCACAGACAGACCGACCGAAGACAGACAGACCGACCCCGTTTGCTTGGTAACAGCGCCATATATCGGCGTGCTTGTCCTCGATATTGTGCAACCACGAGGGGGGTGAGGTGAGTTGCTGTCTTCCGTGGTTTCCCAACGCTGACCTGATTGCCGCTCGGACGTCTTGCTGTCCGGCTTGCCAGGCAATATTGCAACAACATGATAAGTAGAGATGATGGTATATCGCGAAAATGTTTTGTGCCAACATACCCTTGAAAACAATGAGGTTTCTTGCAACATGTATGATTGGGTGATATACGTCTGACACAGTGTAGCTGTCTGCATACCAATAATAGGTATAATATAGGCTATTACAATACCGAAATTCTTATTGACTTAGTCAATAGGGCAAGAGTTTTTCGTACAAGCGAAAGTCAGTCATATTTTCATAAGCTGAACGTGCGTTGAAACCCAGCAGACAGTCAAGTGTTCCCGCGATAAATCTTCATCTCTAATTATAATATTTTCTGTTTTAAGGGTGCGGCTCACCTTGATTTCCAACGTCTTTATTAATTTTTATAGTTGTACCAATTTTTTTTTCTTATTTTAGACATAAATTTTGATTAAATCCTCCTCTTAGAAATTTTTTGTATCTCTCATAGTTTTTGCGTAGTGAGTAGAGACCTGAAAAATTCGCGTTTTCTTTTAAGCATATGCTAGAATTCCAGCAACTGTAAGTTCGTGTCACTTTCACAATTGGTCCTTGACTTATTTGACACCTCGTGTAAGTCGCTGAGACAATAATATAAATGCAACTAATTGCAGACCCATCTCACTATGTCAGCGAGCAGCTAATGAAGAGCTGCGGTGGGCTTGGATGCACATACATTTTTGGAGACTAGCCTACAGGTTAGTGAACCCGCGAATTTTTCCAGTCTCTAGTAATGAGTCGTAAACGTAAAAATTTGCACTTTACGCCAACAAAACCAACTGACAAACCAAACCGACAAAATTCACAGAGTATAACAATGTTTTAGGCTATGATTTGACATATATAAAAACAAAAAATTAAATACTTTTGCATTTAGTAAAAAATGCTGAATATTAAAATGAAAATTTAAAAAATTATCAACAATTTTTTAGAAATACAAAATAAATATTTTTTTTTGTTTTCATATATGTTAAATCATAGCCTACCACATTGTTATTTAGTACGAATTTTTTCAGTTTGGCATGTTAGTTGGTTTAAGGGCGTACTTAAAACCGTAAAGTCCAAATTTTGACGTTTATGACTCATTACGCAAAAACTATGAGAGATACAAAAATTTCCTAAGAGTAAGATTTCATTACAATGTATGCATAAAATAAGAAAAAAAATGTCTGGTACAAATATAAAAATAAAAAAGACGTGGAAAACTGAGGTGATTCGCGCCCTTAATGTGATGCAATATCGCTCTCTGTATTTCTCTGAGTAAATTGAACTATAGTTAGTCAGCTATTTCAGAGCTCCCGATAAATAGAATATTAGTCTGCCTTTTCCTTTATCATTGCCGTATGACCTTCAAAAGGGGCGTTCATGCAGTTTTTCCCCCTCTGAACGACTAGCGTGTTTTATTTTAGCACGTAGCTGTTCGGGTTTCTTGCTGAACTCGTTCGTTCAAGTAGTTTGACGGTCTTTTTTTTTTGTAACTGTTCGAGAAGACAAGAGAAAGATATTAACAGTATCAGAGGCCATACTGCAATATGTGTTCATGATTGCGTAATACGTAATAGCGGGCAAGGCAGTTAAGTTCCACCTGTTGTTGTTTACTCTACGCCGTGGAATGCCATCTTTCCAGACGTGTACAGTTAAGTACACACTGTAGACAACACACATTTTCACAACGTAAAACTATAGGCGCTATACACCAATCCGAATAAAAGTTGCAGTTAGTAATTTTAACACTTTACTTACTGTATGCATATTCTGTACCGTTAAAGCGGAGTTACGTTGACCTTGTGGGGTAACTTTGCCCCAGCCGAAATTTTGGTCTATATGTCATTTTGCAAAGAATGTTTTAAAGGTTAACATATTTCAAATACTAGGTTCCAATTATGTACTCATTTACTAAATTACCCCAAAAATAGCACGTTCAGTGGTAACCCCGAAAATGGACAAATTAACCCAGGTTTACGGTATATCAAGATATAATTAAAGAAAGATAAAATATATAAAGGTGGCTGTTTTCTAGCTTCAAAAGTAGTATCTATGTGTCCATAGCTCTTACTCCGACATTCGTTATGTGAAAAGATTTTTATCAGAACTTAACATCTGGGACTTTAGCGCTGGTGAGAGTTGACATGAGGTGAGTATGGAGCAGCGTCGGAATGATGGGGCTGGGGAAACGGGAGATCCCCGAGAAAACCCGCAGACCAGTGGCATTGTCCGCATGATTCTCACATGCAAAATTCCTGGGGCAAACCCTGCCGTTAATCGAACATGTATCGCTTAGGTGGATTACGAGCGCTCTAGCTACTGTGTCAACCACAGCCCCCTCTGTTATTCGCGTTCATCTCATCTGACCGGACCAATGTGAATTTTCGATACGATACTACTAGTTTGTTATGCGTCTATAATCATTCGAACCGTCTCGTATTATCGTAATCCAATTTTACGCCGTACAACATGCTAGAGAGTTTTAGAAACTGCTGTAGGCAGTTCGAGATAAAGTGAGCACTCAAAAAGCGCGTCCGCCTACTCGTCGTGTGTTTGAGTGAGGCACGGCACCAAGGGCGATGTTGACCGGCTCATCTGGTGCGGTATCGCCTCTACCGCCTGACACTGAAACCGCGTGCAGCGGTATCGTAGATCACTCGCCTGACTGACACTTTCAGTGGTGAGCCCGTCTTCTTATTGGTGTAAAGCTTTAAGCAAAGTCGTTTTCATGCTCCTAGAGTAGTTTCACACGAATCCCTTGAGTAGTTTGTCGGATATAACATGTTGAAAAAGCTGTTTTCAGCCATTATTAGGAGATCAGAAATGATTTTTCTAATCGACGTGATGCTTTGAAATGACTCTTTAGTCATCGTTTCGAGTGTATTTTCTTTACGTACGTTGACACAATGAGCATATGTGAAACAGTTTCTTAAAAAAAAAAAGAATCGAATTTACGAACATGATGCAGTACATTTTAAGCGCGTGGTAGGCGAGGCCCTTAAGTTATATTTTCAGCCAAGTCGTATATTTCCGCGCGTACCGGCTAACGACGGGAAATATCTAACCTCTCTGAACACGCCACTTGATATTTGCGCGTGTAAGATAAATCGTGCAGTTTCATCAAAAATATTGTTTATTGTGTACATAAAATAAAATTACGTCGATTTAGATTGATTTTGTTTCAGTATTCTTAGATTTAAATAAGAAAATAAACGGAACTACATTGCGTAATTTTGCTGCCAACCATGCAAGCAGTGAGGGGACTATAGTTTATATTGAATAGTATACAGTAACGGTTAGTGAAAATTTTCAAAAATTACATTTTTAGTGCCACTTTATCCCGAACGACATGTAGATGGCTAGCGCTACAGATTTTATCTATTTTCGACTCTGTATGGACATTATTGAAGTATCATGTATGCAACACTAATTTGATGAGGAGAAGACGAGTTTCTTGTATGCCAACTAAGCACTGTTATATAAGTTCTGAGAAAATCAGACAGTGTCTCGCGATTATTAGCCTGCGACCTTTCATTGGTAGGCATGTTCAACTGTGTCCCAAACATAAACCACAAAGTCACGTTACATAATTAAGAATTAATCGTGAACATTATAGTAGTGGACAGATAACTGTTTCTTATTTTTGTGTAAGGGATTACTAGGGACCCTGGTTCTTCGCGAAAAGAATTTTGCTTCACTTTGTTTCAGTGCCTTACGTGCACATCTGCAGTTCTGCTTCGTGGTTAGTGATTTGATATTTGAACTGTCGCGAGTCTTAGGATTCTACCGGCAAATCACAGCTGTGAGGTGTTGCAGAGGTTTTATTGTAATTGGCTCAGACAAATGATATACGGCTCTTCATACAGACACGCTGCCAATAATCACGAAGCATTATTGCAGATGTGCCCGTAAGGAACTGAAACAAAGTGGGGCAAAATTCTTTTCGCGAAAAACCCGGGTCCCTAGTGATTACACATCCGGCTCTGCAGTTTCTGAGGAACGAAACTTACATTGAAAGTTAATAGACTCGTGCAGAATTTAAACTATTACTAGCTACAGCTACGAGATTGCCGCGACATAATTTCTGACACAATTTGTTTCAACGCCTTATGTCTATATCGGCGTCTCTGCTGTATGATTTAAGGTAGCGCGTCTTTGTTCAGACACGTCCCTCGTTCGACTGCGCCAATCAGAGCATGGTTATTGTGAAACTGCACGTCTGTGATTTTACATTTGAAGCTCCAAGACAAGCGAGAGTTCAAATAACCAGTAAGTGACCAGTAACTACCGGACCTACGTATCGTATCTGCAGCTATCTTGACCGTGGCTGTATAGTGACCTTGCTATACTCGTGTTTACCTGCGGCGGAAGTTACTCTGTAGCTCTTTGTTCAAACTACCAACTGCCTTCGGCTGTCCAACGTCCTTGCCAGGCATTGCGCTGACGTATTTGAAACTAGCAGGAACTGGTCTTAGTAACAACCTTGGTGGTTTGTCTGCGCCCGTATGTCGCGTGATCTACAACGTCTTAGAGTATTTGTATGCTAAGATCGCCACCTGCTTGGTGCAGTTCAGTGTGTTAGAGGCTCTCAAGTGACGGAGCTATAAGGGCGACATTGAAGTATGAATCAAAAGCCACATCGCCACAATGAACCAAGCACTGAACTAGCGTGGAAGATTCCTACCGATTTATTTTTACCATGGGACGCTAAAAGTGACCATATGATTTTATTGATATAAAGTCTGTAGCAAAGTTCAGAACATTATTCTATTTGAGTTTCGTATACATATAAGATCACAATAAATAACAATTTTATTATTATTCAAGAAGAGGTAGTCTTCAAAAGTTCTCGCTTTGTCACGAACCATCAATGCAAGACATGATAGGAAAAAAGTAACGAAAATTGGTTAAATTATTGCTGAGTTACAAGTTAAATTCATAATAAAAAATTGTTACACTTTGTTGACTCCAGTGAAAGTGTTCCTATGGCGATCGATGATAAAACTTCAATAACGCGAAGTAAATAAACTAACACAAGGATTTCGTTGTAAAACCACATATTTATTGCATCTCACACAATGAATTCACCTGTCGAAATAGAATTCACTTAAATAAAATGAATCTGTATGTGTCCACATTCGTTCAGTGACCGTACCCAGGATTGTGGGCTTGTTACAGAGAAAGGAAAATTGTGACCAACAATGTACGCAGCGGGAAGGTATTTGTTAAAAATTAAATGTGTCCGCCATTTTGTTCAGTGCCTTATGCTTACATCCGCAGTTCTGCTACATGGTCCAGAATTGAATGTTATTCTTATTCTTCTTATTATTATTTTAGCTTCTACGTGTCTTAACATTTTATTGCAAATCTCATAATGTGATATTACAGTAATCTTATTCGGTTTGGCTATGTCAAAACATATTTCCAGAATGGTACACTCACAATAACGCTGAAATAGTACAGATGTACAAGATTGGCAATTGAACAAGTTGTTGTAGTAATCTTTTTGTGAAGATCAGGGGTCCATAGCAGGGCCGGGTCCGTGCATTTTACAGGGTGGTGCGATGTCTTAGGATGGCTCTCCTCTCCTGTTTACCGTTATTTTTCCTTGTTAATTAGACAAAGTAAACAAATTGTACGTAGTTTCACTTCGTGGGAAGCGGAGAGACTTACGTGTGTTCTTTAAACTGGTTATTCAATACTCTATTTTTTACCAAATAAAATATTTTACATTAAAATTAATTAAGAGTAACCACCCAATGCTCAGAAAATAAAATTATCAATGCATTTTGATTCGTAATATTTGACGTATTCTAAGATGTCAATTTTCTTGGTAACTTTCACGCCAACCTCTAAGTTTACGAAATTCTATAACTTAGAGGTTGGCGTGAAATGTGCAAGAAAATTTACACCATTGATTACATACCATAAAGAAACACAGTTTGATTTATTATGTTTTATTTGTACACGTAGTTTATTCGCTTCATTTTGTTCTACAACCAGCATTTCTAAAATGCATTTTTGCGCCCGAATTGGTCACTCCGCTCGAACCGCCCTCGAATCGGTCCTGGTCCATAGATATTACCTATATTAAATAACTGCATTATGAATTGATTCACTACACGTTCTGCCAATATATTTATAAAGTCACTGCCTAACACTCCCATAGTAAAAATGGATGTGTGGGAATATTGCACGTTAGTTCAGTTCTTTTCTCGTTGTAGCGATACGACAAATTAATAAAGTTTCAATGTCGCCCTTATAGCTCCGTCGATTCTCAGCCTCTGTCGTGCAGCTAGGCGGCGTCCTTAAGACAGTTCCTACAACACCACCTGCTGTAGAAGATTGAAGTATATTCTGCAGAAGAAACAAAACTTTTCATGTAGCAAGCCAATTATAACTGAAATCAAATATATTATTACTGACACTTTTCTAACATCGTCTGTAGATTTGTCAATGACTGTTGAAGTTTTGCACGTGAATTATATTTATGTTTGGCACTGTACAGTGTATTCAATGTACAGTGTAGCCACTACGTCTTCACTCATTTGTATGATACGCGGAATGCCTTACACTTCTGATGGTTGATTGGTTGATACTTGATGCAATGTGAACCTAGCACATGATTTACCCGTTGAAAGAAACAGCCTACCTCACTTCAAGTACAGCACAAACAAATTCTTTTCAGGTTTGACACATTTTTCACGTTTGTAACTTTTGACGGGTTAATTAATTAACTGAAAAATGTGAATGAAAGACTTTCTATAGCTGACCTCTATCTGTATATTTCATTGAAAACTTGTATATGGCTAATAGAGATGTATATGGTTTATAGAGATGAATATATAAGTTTTGTAACTATTAGAGCAACAAGTTTGTATGAAAAATATCTTTGAAATTTTTTGTATACGTGCCTTACGTAGACATCGGTGTTTCTACATCATGGTTATTGGCGGCGTGTCTTTGTTCAGACACGTATCTCATTTGACTGCTCCAATAAGAATAAGTTTATTGTGATACAATACGTCTGTGAATATGCCAATAGAACGCCAAGACAACTGAGAGTTAAAATACCTAGTCACTGACCACAGTGTACACAGGGCTGTGGCACAGACTAAACAGTAATACAGACGCGAAATGACATGGCGGCTTGCTTGACACGGGCGAGCTTCGCCGCTGATTGGCTGCCCGAGGTTGTTGATACCAGTCCCATGTGTGTTTGGCGCCTGCATGTTACTGCAGGTTTACTATTGGTCTGGCTGCACGCTGATTGGCGGTAGGTGTTTCCGCCATGTTGCTGGCCAGGGAAGCCATCTTGCTGGCGTGTGTGACTGAGTTCGCCGTCATACCGGCTATTCCACTTCTGTATTCCTAAATATTCTGTGATTTAGTCTGTGGTCACTGACCAAGAAGCACATTAGCATATGTGCACATATTGCGTTGAAATCAAACGGTGCAAAAATATTTTACGACAAAATTGTGGCTCTAGTATAAAATGGCCAACAGTAAAAGTTCCAACTAGATAGAAAATTACATGTCAACAAACAATAAGTAGAGCTGGTGATTTTTGGTGAAAATAATTGTGCAACATTTTGTTTCAATGTCTCACGTGCGCATCTACATCTGTGCTTCATGGCAATTGGCATTTATGCACGGGCGTCACTTATTTGACTGAACCAATCAGAACAAGGCCACTGCGACATCACACGTCTGTGATTAGCAGGTAGATCCCGAGCCGTTGAGAGGTAAAAACAGCCAATCACTGACCATGAAGCAGGGATACAGATGTGCACATGAGACATTGAAACAAAGTGTTGCATAATTCTTTTGTCTATAAATCACCAACTCTATCAATAAGTAATACTCAGGAAACTATGCTGTATCAACTACTGGTGCCAGTTTCTGGCCATTTATAGTACTGACCATAATCTTCCGAACTTGAAACGTGTCATATGAAAAAGTTTACAAGGACGAAATTCTAAGGGTTTGGTGTTTGAAAAAGTTAATTTAAGACGTTTTATTGTAAATTAAAAACGCATACATCCGTTCTAGATGCCTCAGAAATAAAATGCTCAGAATAGGCATCTTTCAGCCGTGACTATTTGCGTAAATTTGTAGTTGCTGAACACTCAAACCAATTAATAATTCAAAGCAAGTTTTAACTAGCCTAGTCATTTCAGTCACTGTGCTAGTTAAGGACATATATAAAGTCAGTCAACCAAATTACTCGTTTTTATTTTCAAATAACCTGGACAGTACCACTTAACAAAATGTTTGTTTAAAAATTTTTTTGTGTAAACGTCTTGCACATAAATTTACTAAGAATTTCTTTTAACAGTGTATACAGACGAATTCATTATTTCTATTGTTAAAAACATCATTTCATACAAAAACATTCTTGCTTCATCCTTACATGTTTAATATTTTTCTTACAATGTGATTGTGGCTCTGCCAGTTTTATAATGAACACGGCAACTTCGGCAAGTTGCATGCTCAGTTCCAGTATTCTACAAGTCGATACTTCTACTGAAACTTAAAATAATAATTGTCATTAACCCCTAACAAAAGAGTGATCCTATTCGTTTGACACCTATGTGTTACTGTCTGTGACTTCGTAGATCCTACACAAATTGACAGATTTCCTTTTGAAATATAAAAACTAGTTTCAGTACGGTAAGTCTTAGCTGAATTTGATGAATATGTTTCCAGCTGTTAAAATTAATTATTGTATCTTTTTCCGAATTAGCGTGAGAATTTCATAGACATGTAATGGAATATTTTCAATGTGTTTTCTGATGATAATATAATCGTTTTATATTATATATTAGGCCTAATTTATTAATCATCGAACTGTTGTTTAAGAAACTACAAACTACTTCTTTATAAACATTACTGCTACTACTGTATTTTTTATAAATTTTACTTTATTTTTTCAATGGACTTGAATTTTGGTACAAGTGTGTACATGTGATGGTCCTGAAATAATATGGTACTCTGGACCTCGTACTGCGCACAGGCGTGTAGTGTTTATATTTCGTTATAGTTGTTCCGTGCAGCAACGTGTTTAGCACGTGTTGTTATAATAACAAAAAATTCATTATATTGATTAAATATATGTGTGAATGTGTATTTCAGAAGGTAAATATTTTATACGGCGAATATTACTGGTTATTAAACTTTATTAAAACACTCATTAAATTTTTTTAACTTCGATGTTGGGTAATAAATTTTTGGGAAGATTGGTAAGACAAATAACAAACATTAAATTGCGGGTAGATTTTTTTTATTACATGGCAATAAAAATAATATCACGACGGTTCAGTCAGCGAAGAGTGATGAGGGGATAAGAGAGGATGGAAGATAGGATAGTTGGGGGCGGCGGGGGCGGCGCTTAGTAGGCGATCTCGTAGCCGTGCTGCTCCACGGGCTCCACAGACAAGGCTACACGCGCGGGGGCGGCGTAGGCCACGGGGGCGGGGATGACAGCGGGGGCGGCGTAGCTCAAGGGGGCGGGAAGCACGGCGGGACCGGCCACCTGGGCGGTGTACGACAGAGGTAAGCCGGCGTACGTGGTTAGGCCGGGGGCGGCGAGGACGCCGGGGGCGGCGAGAACGCCGGGGGCGGCAAGGACGCCGGGGGCGGCGGAGGCGACGGCCACGAGGGCAGCGATCAACACCTGCGGACACAACAAAACACAACATAATAAGCGTGGGTGTTTTGTTAGAAACGTGTTTCGTCTTTTCCAAAATAATTTTCCATTAAAAGTATTCACGTCACAAAAACACATAATTGTATATTTTCACAGCATAGTGGTAGTTTCATAGACGTTTTCCACTTGTAATTTTTTTAACTCTCACAGTTTCTCCATAGCAGCGTACCGAAGTCATAATTCTCAAGTTACGAGAACATAGTTTTAACAAAAGCCAAGTGTCTTACTCGAATGAAATAATTTACACAGAAATGACATATTGTGGGCAATGTGCTAAAATATTTATAACATACACAACAGTCCCTAAGTATTTTTAAAAAATTTTATAAATAAAAAAAAATTTCATAATTTTTCAGATTTTTTTAAGTGCAAAGGAATAGTATTATGTGTAGATATCATTCGAGTAACACACTTGATTTTTGTTATTACCATGTCCCTGGAACTTAGAAATGTTGACTTTTTCTTATTACTATGGGGAAACTATGAGAGTTAATAAAAATATTTACAAATGGAAAATATAGTCACAAGTAACGTCTATCGGCACTGTGCTGAGCAAATATACAATTACGAATTTGTGCCACGTGAAAACCCTTAACCAAAACCAAAACATACTTCTACATTCGCTATTTTACCCACATTTTGGAAGATTTTATAATATAGTTTCGTGAACTTTAACTTGCCTGTCACAAATATAAACGTAAAATAAATTTGATTTAATTATTTTAACTGACAAACTCTCTGAGTATCGAGAGCCTAAAAATCGTATTTTATTGTTTGAAATAGAAATGCCAGGATCTATGTCAAGGATTCGTATTTTATCTAACAAATTTCAAAAGCAAATAACAAAAAATGTAAACGAAACTGTATCATCATAATGCAATGGACGCAAGCAAATTTTAGCAGACATTATTTTTTTTAGTAAAACATATTTAATTGTCATTGGATAGTTGCACGTTTAACAAATAATCCTTGAAATGTATAAAAAAGTAAATAGCAGATTTAGAACGTATGCAATAAAATGGTTAGATATCAGTGAAATATCAATAACATGTAACGATTTATTTTGTTACACAAAATTGGAAGCTGAGTAGGCCTACGCATTAAATGTTTGTTTATTGTAGGACTATCAACGTAAACAACAGAAAAACGGTTCATGTTATTGAGTGAAATAATTAATGAGATATCCCCTTCACTGTCGACATTTTCAGCAAGAACTCCTAGTTTTTCCATCAAATAACACATAAATATCGAATAGTCCCTCGAAAGTTAAAATTGTCCTAAGTTTGAGGTGTTAAATAATTTTTAAAATTCTGCTGTAACTTAACTAGGAATGAAATCTGGAATATACAATACATAGAATCCTTAAAAATTCGCGATTTCATTTCAGCACAGGCTAGGATTCCATCTACTACAAGATTGCCTCACTTTCGTAAATGGCCTTTGGCTTATTTGACGCCTACTGGAAGTCTCTGAGCCAATAATGTGAATATAACTAATGCAGATATGTATCACTTTAACAGCAAGCAGTTAATGAGCTTCTTCTGTCTGCTTCAGTTCACATATATTCTTGCAGGCTAGCCTACATGTCAGTGAACCTGCGAATTTTTTCCGTCTCTAACAATTAAGAAACACTAAATGTAACTGCGTGCAAGTGTGTATCTAAACACGGGTTAAGGCCAAACTACACATATTTATAAACGACCATAGGCTTAGTCATTACTGCTTAGTTAAATACTTAAATTATTATTTTCAGTGTCTACAGAAACCCAATATACCTATAAAATATACAAAACTGACTCAACCTACTTGCATAAAAAATCATGTTCTTCTATTCTCGTGATTTAAATGTAACATTAGCTTCACATACCGTATTGCAGTGAGTAACGTTTTCCTATATTACCCAGTCCCGTTACAGATTTTTTTCAGCTAAGTGTAATAAAAACCAACATTTTGTACAGCAACGTTAAAAAGCTGTACTAGGTGGTAAAAAGTAATAAAAAATTATTGCGTTATGTAAGTTCATTGTTTTAAAATCACAACCAACCAACGTTTTCACTAAAACTCTCAGCTTATATATTAATTTAGTCCTTCCATCCTAAAGTGCACTGATAGATATTGTGTAGGAATATTTCCAGCTGTTAGTTTGCTTATGAAAACTACATAAAGTTAAAAAGCAAGTGAGTGAGAGATTTTGGTCAGCGCTTAACAGCGAGGTCTTCAGCGCTGGTGAAGGATGACATGAGGTGAGTATGGAGCATCGCCGAAATGAAATGGAGGAGAAACGGGAGATCCCCGAGAAAACACGCCGACCAATGGCAACGTCCGGCACGATTCCCACATGGGAAAATGCGGGGACCGACCCCGCCGGGTATCGAACCCGGATCGCCTTGGTGGGAGTTAAAAATTAAGGAGAAATAAATTATTTGTACAGTTATCTCTCTACTTGTCATAACTAAAATAAGGGCATAGTGTTTGTAAAACGAAGGGATTACAAAAGTAAATATTTACATAAAAACCTCGAAAAATTGCGTTTCTTTTCTGACAGCGGACTTAACACTAAAAAACTTATACGTTCGTATTACGTCTCCCATTGGTTGGCAGTAAGTTTATCAGAGGAAGATGTTTGCACAAGTAATGTGTATAAAACATAACTACCTCACACGAACATAAAACGTTATGCTGACGATTGTACTTGTATACATATTATCACAAATTGTGAGAACTATTTATATAGAAAATATTGGCCTCAAATGTAAACATTATCAAAATTGTGATAACTTTTTCCATATAAAAATTGGCCTCATAGTTTGCATGGAAATAAAACTAACAAATGTACATTTTTAGTTGTTTAAAGATAGTGACAAGCAAATAATGTTCAGAAATGTGTATATTTGAACTGAAGTAATATATCAAGGACGACTTTAAGAAATATTTAAAATTGGAATTCGTTCAAACTTCTATAACTGAAAAAGATACCTGAAACATGTTAACGTATATTTTATTTGTAGCTGACCCTAAATTTTGGTAAAATTTCTTTCACTGAACAACTGTTGTTATGAATTAGTACAACGTAGTTTACTTAACTATGTTGACTTTTCTGTAAACAATTATATTTATCTTACTTGTACGCAACAAGAACCATAGTATGACTAT
Organism: Medauroidea extradentata; assembly: GCA_003012365.1. Lineage (NCBI taxonomy): Eukaryota > Metazoa > Arthropoda > Insecta > Phasmatodea > Phasmatidae > Medauroidea > Medauroidea extradentata. The sequence continues at coordinate 13,041 of PNEQ01022212.1, forward strand.
GACATGTGACTAAGTAAACAAATTTTCGACAGTGGAAATCGTTATTACAGACGATGTATAAAGATTGAACACTGATTCGATCTTATGTGGTGCACACATTAACTTATTTACATATAAACTTACATAATGTTCCCACGCAGAAATATTTCGTAAAATAAGTTAATACTTCTTTACTACACTGCCTCGCACTTAAAACCCACAATCGGTTAATAAACCATTCTTTATGTTACATGTTTACCGAATAGAGGTCTGTACGTATACATTAACTGCGCTCACTTACTTGTTATAAAAAAATTGTTATCAGTAGTATGGTCGACACAACTGACCAGTCGAAATAAAAAACCTTAATATATTGTTACATTCAAATACTAAGAATCCCATTTACGAAACTATAACAAATATCGGCCTAGGAAGTAGCAATTTGAAAAACAGGACCGTTATAAATAAGAAATGCGCTAGATTGTAATTTTTTTTTCTGCTATATGATACAACTTTGATAACTTTCCTATGTATCGTATATATCCTATATATCACACTAACATTTATTTCCAAATACTCAATATAAAATTTATGTCATGAACAAACCACCTGATATTACGAAATACGTTCTTTTATTACATTGTAAGAATCTCAAAACTTTTAATTGGAATGCTTTTAAGAAATTTGAGACCCAAGAGCAGCAATATATGACGCTCAATTATGTTTAGGAGTTTTGCTAAAGAATGCACCGTTCGTTCGCTATATATATATATATATATATATATATATATATATATATATATATATATATATATAAATACACGTATATTTGTCTGGATTTTGGCTTATTTTCATAAGAAAATTGGTGATATTCGGGGCAAAAAACTTAAAAACTAAAAGTTTTGGTGCTACTAAAAAGATTTCGTACAAATTATGATATAATTGTGACAAAACAACGCAGGTATTCTTCGACATTAAAATTATGTTACTGTAAGGAAAAGTTTTCGAAATGATTGCAAAAATACAGGGTGTAGCAATAAGGAGGAGGGTCAGAGTAAGAAATACTCACCAGCTTGAACATAGTGATGTGTGTGCGGGCTAGCAGCTACAGAGACTACCTGACGACGACGTAGAAGAGGGCGAGTTTATATAGGCGGCGTCGTTTGTGGTCGACCTTGTGTCAGGTCGGCGGTAGTTCGCGGATACTTACCTCCTACAGCACGGAGACCACACCCTGACCGGACAAAAAGTTCCCCTCGGGCCGTAAGTTGGTAGCGGTGGAATTTCTGTCCGCGCGTCTGCGACCATAAAACTTCCTCGCTGGTCACTTACCTGCAATACACACGTTGCCCGCAACCACGTGGTTCAGATTTAGTATAGGTGTTTCACAATAAAGAGAGCGCTTTTAACAGCCATTGTGTTAAAAATATTAATTTAAAAATTATAATTTATCTCACTCCAGGCGTTTTCTTTTAAGTAC
>PNEQ01022212.1:14599-28502 GCA_003012365.1 Medauroidea extradentata
TATATATATATATATATATATATATATATATATATATATATATATATATATATATATATATATATATATATATATATATATATATATATATATATATATATATATATATATATATATATACCAGCAGTCCCCCGCGGCTTTGCTCGCGAATATTATTCGTAACTGATAATATTTGCTTTAATTGAAAAACCTCTTTGTACACAAGATTGGTACTTCAGTCATCAAGTGTTAGAATTTCCAAGCGGCTAGTTGAACTAATTCTGCAGAAGGATAAGTAGCTATAGCTGTCCACGCGAAAAGCAGTCTTAAGTTTGTCCCTGCCACTAACAGCGACTTCGCCTGGGCCTTATTTATAGCCCTGCCTATTTGACGTTGTGGGGTAATTACAGACACCTAAGGTAAGAGGTTAATCGATTGAGAAACATCTGTTTACCGTGTGCACAACCATTGGTGACGGTGCCCTCAATTATATATTTTCAAAATATTCACTTTAACTTTATTGACATTACAAAGTTTCAAAAGGTAAAGGTTTCGCGGAAACGTATTTGGTGCCCCAAACCTGAGATTAGTGAGATGGTATATCGTCGGTTTACTGCCAAAAAAGACAAAGTCAAAATGAGAAAAAAATTATAAAAATTCTAGGAATATGTATATGTTGTTCACGAACAATTGCCCAAGTTAAAAAAGTCTATTCGTCGTCTCGTACTGTTGTGTCATAGTATAGTAACATACCAAAATTTTGTTAATATCTACAATTTAATACTGTTTTTAAACGAAATAGCATTTATGACTTAATCACTTTTGTCAGTATACCGTAGATATGTCAACTGATATTGTAGAGGAACCTAAGTGGAAAGCAAACTGCAATTTTACCCCTTTTAAAGACTACATGTAAATTGCACTAATTCGATCTGCCTTGTAGTTTTGTGTGTCAGAATTGAACGTTCGCACGCAGCTTTTAACGGAATTCGAGCCCAGAACCTCCCGGAATTTAGGTTTGAGTAACAAACAACTGCGTCACGTAACGTCGAAATAATTCATGAAAATAAAATTTATTAAAAAAATAAAATAAAATATCTGTGTCCTGGGCTTATAGAGGTTGTACAACACCACGTCTCGATAGGTTACTGTAGAGTGAAACTCCTTGATTGTTTCTCGCTGCTCGTTCCTGCTTTTCGGATCGTCTGCCTTGATTATTGACCAACTAAGTTTTAGTCTTAATAATCATATTTCTTATAAAAAAAATACATACATATTTTTTAATATATTTACGTAAGCATCACTCTGACGCGAACAACGCCTCAATATCGCTACTGGTTAGATAGATATCAGGTTGATGGAAAACTAATTTCGTGCTTTTTCACCCTTTTGGGTGTCGAATTTCGAAATATTTTAAATTTACATCTTAGACATTTGTATAAGTATCCAACTGAAGTGTAAATCACATCGCTAGCCCGTTGGGTCGAATAAAAATCTATCATTCGCTAAAAAAAAAACACATATCACCCCTGCACAGTATTGAGAAATCGAATTTCGAAAAATCTGAAAACCGTTTTGCGATAATTTCTGTAATCATCATCCTGAAGCAAAAATTAATTGTATATCTCGACAGGTTCGATAGATATCGAGGATTTATCTAAAACACGTTCAGGTCTTTTCACCACTTAAGAGAGTAAATTTCAAAAAACCCTTGAATCACGCTTTAAAATACTTTATTGGTATCTCGTGGACGTAAAAAACACAACATTAGCCTGCTGGGTTCAAGATATATCGACGATTAATTGAAAACGCTTTTTACCACTTTTCACCCCTTTTCACGTCCTTAAGTGGTGTATTTCGAAAATTCCTGAAATCATTTTTTAGGTATTTGAGTAAGCATCAATCCTAAACAAAAATCACGTCGCTATATAAAAATCTATGGGATCGATATATATATCGAATATGAGTCGAAAACTCATATTACTCCTATTGTAACCAGTTTTGGGTCGAATTCAGAAAATATATTTTAAATAGTACTTGAGATATTTACAAAAGCACCAATTTAAAGCCAAGAGCACTTCGATATCTCGATTTATTCGATAGATATGGAAGGATAATAGTAAACACATTTCACGTATTTTCACCCCTTTAAATAAAGAATTTCGAAACGTCTTTGAGTCCTGTCATAGACATGTGTAAACGTAACCAATTAAAGTTAAAATCACGGTGATAGCCAAATGTGTTTTAAAGATATAGACGATTCATTAAAAACACATTTTGCCCCTTTTTACTGCCTGGGGATCAAATTTCAAAAAAACTAAAACTACTTTTTGGGTATTTACGTAAGCAATATTTTGCAGTGAATATTAACTCTCCATCCCGAAGGGTTCGATAGATATCGATAGTTGATTGGAAACACATTTAAGGTCTTTACAGCTCCTTAAAAGTTGAACTTCGAAAAATCCTTAAATTGGCTAATATGCATTTTTACGAGTGTCCTATTAAAGTAAAAATCACGATGATTGGCCGTCGAGTTCGAGCTCTATCGACGTTTCTTCGGAAACACATTTCACCCTTTTACCCCCTTAGAGGTCGAATTTCGAAAAAATCCCTTCTTAGTGCTCGCCTACGACCTGAAGGGAACCCCCACAAAAAATTTCACGATTCTAGGTCCAGTGGTTTGAGCTGCAGCTTGATATGTCAGTCAGTCAGTCAGTCAGTCAATCAGTCAACTTTCATTTATATATATATATATATATATATATATATATATATATATATATATATATATATATATATATATCCTTGCGTGCTGTAGATCTCCTTCATGGTCAGTTTGTTGGATGTTTTAACTCTTACTTGCATTAGAGCTCTACCCGCAAATCACAGACGTGTTATGTCGCACTTGCATTTTTCTGATTGGCTTAACCAAATGAGAGATGTGTCTGCATGAATACAGGCTGCCAATAAATATGGAGCAAAGCTGTTTCTACGGAAAACACAGGTTGGTAAATAAGCATATCGCAAATAATAATAAACCAATAAAGGTTCCCTGAAAATTTCTCGGTTATTTGATACATGCTAAAATAAATTAATTAAATAACTGTTGAGATCGTGTCAATTTCGTAATTGGAGGGTATGGGGAAAGACAATGGTAATCCACAATGTTTAAATAGTTCAGTTTTATGCAATATCACTATAGCAATTTTGATGTAAGTTATTATGATCACAAATACCAGCAAAGTGCAATAATGATTCTATTGCAGGACCATTTTCGTAGCTTAATACACCAGTGAAATTAACATAATAATATATTTTTATTATTGTTAAGTTGCTTGCTTTCATTGGTTCCAAAGTATAACAACTAAAATGCTAATTTTTAAAGAATTATACATTTAATTAAATTTCTTTGTCAAATTGTATCTTATCTTTACATGTGCATAACTCAGTTGTGATACATTGTGGGTCAACAGTGTCTGTCCCAGTGCCCTTCAATTGGCCCTTGATGTATTGGATGCCTTCTGGAGTATGCTCAACCAAAAATAAGTAACAAAATAACGCGGGCCAATCATGCGGCATCGATGTATCAACGAGTAACCAATGAGTAGGTGATATTTGCTTGTGTTCACAGATACACTTGGACGGGGGTCGCGGAATTAAGGCAACTCGGAAATGACTCAATTCTACTTTTTCTTGTATACAGGCCGGAATTAAGTCAACCCGGAATTGATCCAATTCCGGATTTTAACTACGTCGTTTTCAGCAAAAAAATCATACCAGAACTAAGTCAACTTCGAGTTGGCTCTATTCCGGTTATAAAGTGTACAGTTTCTAAACCGAAATTTGTACCGGATTTAAGTCAACCCGGAATTGACGGATTTTAACTACGTCGTTTTCAGCAAAAAAATCATACCGGAATTAAGTCAACTTGGAATTGCCTCAATTCCGGATTTTTCATGTTGGTATACGTTTTGAAACTCATCGGAATTACGTCAACCGGAATAAGGTCAACTTTTGCTGACTCTATTCCGGTACGTTTCAATACTGGCGCTTTCTTAAGATGTAGAATTATGTCAACCGGAATTCAGTCAACTAAGAAAATTCTGGTATTATAGCCTGAGATATATGTGCTTGCTAAACTACAAATTCCGAACTGCCCATTTTTATTTTGAAAATCGTACAGGAATTATGTCGTCCCAGAATTGAGTCAACAAAGATGATGATGTTCAAGGTGTACTACATAGGAAAATTAAATTTTTTCTATGCGCGTAACACTCCACTAATCAATTTAAGATAGATATAAAGTATTAATTCACGCAATTAAAACTAAAAACTGTGATCCTGTAAATTGTGCATTATTCACGGTGGAAGTAATAATTTTGCAGCTTTTTTTGCACTATGGTTATACTACAAATTTTTTATCGTTAAGCCTAGATAACTGTTTTCGTAATGTAGATATTGAGGTTATTGTATCCATTGCTTATATTTTAGATGTATTTGTCTTGCTGTTCGAATTTTCGTGGTTAAACGTAAGAAAAACAGGCTGCCTCAATTTCATAATTAAAGATGAAGACGTTAATTATAAATAATACTTCTTACATGTTAAATCGTGCATGTAAAATATTTGTATACAATATATATAAATTTATAACTATGTACACACACACACACACATATATATATATATATATATATATATATATATATATATATATATATATATATATATATACAATGCAATGAAGTGCCCCACTCACTCATCAACGCACAGCCCAAACCGCTGAACCTAGAAACGTGAAATTTTCAGCGTAGCTTCCGCACACGGCGTAGACACCCACAAAGGGAGGATTTTTCGAAAATCGAAAATTAAAGGGGTGAAAAGGGGCAAAACGTGTTTTCGCGAATTCTCGATAACTTTCTAACCCATGTATTGCTAATAATTTTACTTGAAAACATTTCCTAAGCAAATGCATATTTCATAATTTTTTTATTTTTGAAATTCCGGAAATGAAAGGGGTGAAATGCCGTTAAATGTGTTTTCAATAAATCCTCTATTTCCCTTAAACCGCTTAATATATGGAGGTGATCTTTGCATCAGAAACGTGCTCATGTTAATTTCTAAAAAGTAGTTTTCGGATTTTTTATAATTCATTCCGTTGAGTTTCAAAACGTATACTAACATGAAAAATTCGGAATAGAGGCAATTCCGAGTTGACTTAATTCCGGTATGATTTTTGTGCTGAAAACTACGTAGTTAAAATCCGGAATTGAGTCAATTCCGGGTTGACTTAATTCCGGTACAAATTTCGGTTTAGAAACTGTACACTTTATAACCCTGGAATAGAGCCAACTCGAAGTTGACTTAATTCCGTTTGGGGTTTCGTGTTAAAAGTATCAATCCGGAGTTGAATCAATTCCGAGTTGACTTAATTCCTGCGCCCCCTTGGACGCTAGCCTTTAGCCTACTGAACCCAGCGCCACGGCGCGCCACCACAGAATATTTAGGAATACAGCAGTGAAATAGCCGATAGGACAGCGAACTCAGTCGCACACGCCAGCAAAATGGCTTTCCTGGCCAGCTACATGGCGGAGATGTCTTTGGCCAATCAGCGTAAGACGGCTGCCCTGCTAGCTGGTAGCCAGGCCAATTGGAAACCTGCAGTAACATGCAGGAGCCAAACATACACGGGGCTGGTATCAATAACTTCGGGCAGCCAATAAGGGGTGAAGCCTGTATCAAAAGAGCCACCACGTCATTTTACGTCTGTATTACTATCTGGTCTGTGGCGCCGCGTTGGCCGAGTGGTCCACTCGCATTCCATCAATTCAATCTGGGTTCGATCCGCAGCGGGGCATCTAGTTTCACTTTTATTTATCTTATACTTGACAACTTTTAAGTTTATAATAATATTTAAAGTTGGTTGCTCGCAATTTTGTTTCAAGTAGCTATCTGCTGTAAGATAATATCGCCACATGTACATCTTATTTTCGCCAAAACATCTTGGTCCCAACTTATTTAAATTCCTTTTGATTACTTCTGTGCCTCTACATCGTAGAAAATGGCAGAGTCTTTGTGCAGAGAAGAATCTCAGTTTACAGTGCAAATCATAATAAGTTTACTGCGACACCACATGTCTTTCATTAACTTCTACAGCCTCGATACACTGAAAGTTGATAACACCCAATCCCTCACCATGAATCAGAGCTTTTTATGTGCGCACAAAGCAATGTAAATTGATGGAGTAAAAATAATTTTCGCGATGATCAGGTGTCCTTACTTACGGTGAATAAAATTTACATTTTTACAGTGCTACTTCATACATTATATCTTATTTTGTTTTTACCTTGCAGCTTGTCTTTGAACACGCAATAAAATTTAAAACTTCAGCTACTGCAATAACATTTAGTACAATACATATAAATTAATAAACACAGATTTTTTTAAGTCTCGTCAATCCCAGCTTGCTCAGTCGCGTATTTATTTTCGTATTCATCAATTATGATCATATATTAATTCGTATTCATAACACGTTGGTTTCTCACAGTTAATGAATTATGTTGTATTTGCTTGGTTGGATAGTTAAAACATAGCATTTTTACAGATCAAATTAACAAACAAATAATAGTATTGATAGGAAAACCTTAAAAACAATGACTGAAGATAAGATTCGTAACGAATATCGGTACTGGAAATATAATTGACTGACCAATCTCTGGAGAGATTGAAAATTCGCGTGTTTGCTAACCTGTAGACTAGCTTCTAAGAACATCTGTGTACCTAGGCAGATATTAGCTGATACAGGGCTAGCATATTTGTGGGCCTTCATTTAGCTGCTTTTCTGTTTTTGACTCAGCAATTTTCAGGAGGTTTCAAATTATTCTGGGACCAAAAGCAAACGTAACATGACATTACAGTTATTGGAAGCTTTTCTTGTATCTAAAACAAAACCAAAGTTTCTCCGTGTTGTTCACCTATCGATATTACTGAGGAAGACTTCCAGTTGTACAGAGTAAGCACGCACTCAACATGTTTCCACCATATGCTGTATGGTCTGGTTTTCTGATCCACAGCCTCACATTTCGTACGGTTGGTTATAATTCGGAAAACTTTCACCCAAGTTATTCTTGGAAGGACAGAACCCGTCTGTTTTACTAAAGTGCATTGAGGTTTCTTGAGCTGTACAGTTACATTATCTTGCTACAGGCGGTTAGGGATAAAGTGAGCACTCAATAAAGCCCTAAAAAATTTTTATTTTCAGCCAAGTCGTATCTTTCCGCGCGTAACGGCCAACGACGGGACATGTCTAACATCTCTGGACACGTCCCTTGATTGTTGCGCATGCAAGATAAATTGAGCAGTTGGTACGAATACATCAAAATTGACAAAAACATTTTAACTACATAAAATTCATTTATGTCGATTTCGGTTGAATTAGTTTCTGTATTGTGAATACATAGGAAAATAAGAGAAACTATAAATAGCGTAATTTCGCTGCCAACAATACAAACAGTATTACAACTATAGTCAGTGTTGAATTATATGCAATAACGGCTAGTAATTTTTTCAAAGGTTAAATTTTTAGTGCTCATTTTATTCGAGCAACCAATACAGGGATTAATGGTTTCAACCATTCAGACAGCAGAACTGATTGAACCTACGTCGTTGAGATGACAGCAGAGATTGGAGGTTAAGTCTAAACCTCCCACAACTTTCATATATAACATGACACCACACCTCCATAACTGAACATGACTTTATAATTTAAACAATAGAGGGTTGCACAAGTACTTACAGGTGATACTTGCAGATAGAAAACACATACACATGGAGGATGGACGAACACATTTTTCCGCGGAAGCGCTGTCACAACGTTTCGCAGACTACATCTGCTTTATCAGGTGACGAGTGGAGATACACTGACGTCTTGAAGTTCTGCCCTTAAAGCATGGACAGGTTGCTTCGCAGTAACCATTTCCTGTTTGACTTAGTCAAATAAGTGACGGCACTTCACAAAAACACCCTACCAATAACTACAAAGTGGAGCTGAAGATGCTCACATACTGAAGTAAAGAAGTACCAAATCATTTTGCGAAAATCGGTTATCCCTACCCATGATTGTATCTGTAATGTGTTGGTTCTTCATAACAGGCAGAGAGCGTGATAAACATAAGTCCTTCTGGACCGACATGTACTGAGGTGTAGAACAATGTACAGATGTCTCCTGACCCACTGTAGATACTCAGATCTTCTGCTGCATCATTGTCGCTTGCCTTGAAATATTTACACTGTTCTCAAAGGAATCGATTCAGGCGTATTCGTCCAGATATTAAAATTTTGAATGATCAAATAGTTACATTTTCATCATTTAATGCCAACCTAGTTTACTGAGAAAGTCAGTATAAAAACGCAGCACAAGTTCACAAGGACTGGAAAAAAAAAAAACAGAAGAAAAACTTCTGCCTCATGGCTTACGCGTATGAACGGAAAAATTTAACTGGAGAGTCCAGAGGGATGCCGTAAAATAGTTAAATATAAATAAAGGCGTCGGTGCTGCCCATACGCGTTAAGTTTTTCACTCCCATTTCTTCTTCACAATAAATTGTGGCCGCATCCCCCCGACACGACCACACACTCCAGCGTCCCTTATTTAATATACAAAATGGCGGAGGCAAAACTCTCTATAAGGTGTCACACACGTCACCCCAGGCCTCGCTCTCATTGGCTGGACTGCCGTCACATGACTACAATACCACTAACTCCTCTAGACCCTAATTGATAAATACAGCGCAGAAACTCCTAAAAGACGCAAAAACTGACTGGAAAAGATTAGAACACAAAACAAAGCTAATATTATACCCGCACAAGGCCAACTGGCCAAAAAAATATTGATTAGTCGCTAACTGAATTCCATATCTTTATATACTATTACAACACGCGACTGTGTTTTTCTACCTTCCCTTTCCCAAACAGAGACTATTAAAAGAAAAGATTATCTACTTAGAATTTTACAAAAATACAAATAAGTTACAACACATATCCGAATTTAACCTTAATAACGAAACCCCCCAAAAAAGCTGTAATGTTGCAACGCTACAACATCTCCAGAAGACGCGAAATAGGTTGTGCACCAATTAGGAAAATGACGCAAGCCAACAGGTTTTTGAACTCAGATTGGTCCTCGAAAAAATTTACACGAATTTCCCAGTTAACTTCTTATAATAATCCGAGATTCAGTGGTCTCTTAAATATGGTAATTTCTTACGTAACATCAATGGGAAATTACGTCTTAACCGCTCCGATATTCTTAATAACACTGTAATATGTCATGTCGTAACTTTTTTTTCCGAGTAACTTTAAATGTTTCTGTTGTTTTGTAGTTTCACGGCCGTTAAGTTGTTTTCAAGGTACAAGAACTTCTGTCTCTGCGGCTGGCCGCTAATATTCCGTTAATTTTGCCTTCAGAATCGTTAAATAAGACATAAGAAGGGGAAGTTGCAAAGTTACAGAGTGGGAGCTTGGCTAGGGCGAGGGGAAAGGTTAGGTATTCCCAGCGTTGCCAAGTAAGTGTACATTTTTCTCACAAAATTCCAACTCCAAAAGTTTTATTTCGCCAGTTGGATACAGTAACGACCCTCTTTTTAAATATTTCTCAAGGTTATCTTCTGCACACTTACAAAAAATTAGAAAATATTACAATAAGGAAGTTAAGTCCGTCTAGATTTACAATAAACAGATACAAAATATGTGCTACTGAGAATATTTTTAAATATGTAGACACTATAAAAATTTACTACATATTACTTTCAAAATGAACATATGGAGAAATAAGAATTGTTAGGATAACATATGATAAACTGAAAACATGAATACTTCAATGTTTGAAATATTTTTAGCTGCCTGGTACCCGTGGTTTTATTCGCAGAGATTTCAATTATGTTCGATAGTGTTTATAAAACATAAAATATAGAAAAATTCCTAACGATTCAAAATTATGTTGAGTGTGATTAAAATGCGTTTTGCCGATATTTATAAACAGAAAATTATTTCACTTAGTTATTTGGTAATCTATTTAGCCCACCTCCTTCTCTTTTACGAAGAGTAATATAGTTTTGTCGAAAACCTTCGCGGACGCATGTACTGTACATAATTTCATGCAATAGGATGAAAGGTACAGGAAGGCTTAAGTTACAAACAAGCAGCCATTCATTTTATATGATACAGAGAAGAAGACAACAGCGATCTCATAAAATTCGTAGATGAGAGGTATTCGTACTTGTCTTCGTAATTGTCATCGTGTCTTGTGTGTTACGTTTTAGTTATTTTATGCGCTGTCTTAATTTTTGTGTTCTGAGTTTTCTCAGCTATTTGCGTTTTTTTTTCCAGTCTGATATCCGTTTCAGAATTCAATTTTTCGTCTATCTGTATTTTCTATAATTTGGCACAATTTCTTTTGGTTATTTATGCATGTGCTGACTACAGCCAATACGGTTTCTTTTCTTTTTTCCTTGACTTAGTCTTGATGACATAGCGATGCAATGGTGACATGTCTGCAATATTTTACTGAATAATTCACTTCCAAATGAAGAATCCTTCAAAGACTTTCTACAGTGTAGATGCATGACACTAAACACTGCATCATCATGCGTTTACATCTATGTAACATGCCTAACGCGCTGAATAGCACCTGCATGGTTGATAAGGTGATAAACCTCACAATTTCAAACACAGCAAATTATATTAGAAAAGTACGTAAGTTTTTGTTTTGTTACAAATATGCATTTTTGATGTCATTTTTAACAGTTAGAGTTACAGTGTAGTTCAGAGCACGTTGAACAAAATTCTGTTTTAATTTTTTGAACTGTGCTCACGTTAAACAATACTATAAAGTAACTTATTTTTCAGCTAGAAATTTAACTTGGTTAGTCAAGGTCTGCATCCAATAACATGAAGCACAGCGCATGTTCTACAGATGCTCGTAGGTCGAAGTGAGAGTTTGAGGAATGCATATAAAGTATTATTAAGGCCACAAGTTCCTATTTATACTGTTTTTGCAAGTTTAATTTTGTAAATCCTGAAAGGGATCAGACATTGCTAAACCCTTACGTAGAAGTTTTGGAAATTGTGTGCGCTATGATGCTTAATTTTTTTAAAAATAACATTTTATAATTTTAATAGTTGTTGTCTAAACGAAATTTAATTTAGTCGATAATTTACAAAAAATTTGAATTTTATGTTTTAAAAAAACTAGGCTACAAAATACAAACGTTTCTGTATAATGGTTTTGCGAAAGTATATGCTCCCTTTCAGGTTTTAAAAATTAAACTTACTGATATGGCATAAGTATGGACAGTGATCTTAAGTACAGAAGTATTTCGTGGGTTGAGAGACCTGCTGGTTAGATAGACTACACATTCCTGTGTAGGCCTACACTCTAGCTTTAGAGGTGAATGACGGAAAGATACCCGTCGTACCTGACCTGGGGTGAAACTGTTTTCTCACTGATGCAGCAGAAGTTCCAATAAAACAATTAAAATATGTTTTACTCACATCTTTGAAAATTCTACCTTGTGCTTAAATTAATGTGTGACATTTTCATATCTGCAGGCGAGTGAGTAGGTGATTTTGGTCAGCACTCAACATCGAGGTCTTAAGCGCTGGTGAGAGGTGACATGATGTCAGTATGGAGCAGCGCCGGAATGAAAGGGTGAGGGAAACGGGAGACCCACGAGAAAACCCGCCGACCAGCGGCATCGTCCTGCACGATTCCCACATGCGAAAATCTGGGAACCAATCCCGCCAGGAATCGAACCCGGATCGCCTTGGTCACGTCTGTAAGTATCATATACATAAAAGTTGTAAGTTGCAACCGCGAAAACTATAAATATCTTAATTTCTTTGCATGTTTCTTGCAATGGGACATAATAATGTACTGTACTCTTGTGGGCATCCGCCATTGCAATGTTATGTCGTCTCAGAAATATAATATCAGACCAAGGGAAAAAAAACGAAAAACAAAAAAAAAGTGAAATCAATCCTAGCTTGGCTGTAGTCAAGACCACGGTCGTATAAGTACAGGTCTGGACACTCGCCTATCTACCAATGTATTTTGCTTGACCCCCTTGTTGTTTGGTTGTAGTTCGTCAAGTTACCCAGAATATTGTGATTTATTGGCACTTCAGATAGGGCGGTCGGACTCAAACTCCGCCCACTTCCTTCCCACTAAGATAAACGATTTATCAAAACGCATTTTTTTTAATCAATTTATGAAATACTTCCTTCCCTCACAAATTTAAGAAAAGGCTCCAGCAATCTTTATTTACTTTGTAAATTTAACAATGGAAAAAAGTGCGTGGAGCTTAATTCCGACCGCCCTAACTGAAGCGCCAATAAAACATAATATTCTCGTTAACTTGACGAACCACAGCAATACAACAAGGGGGTCAAGCAAAATACATTAGTAGATAGGCGAGTGTCCAGACCTGTACTTCTACGACCGTGGTCAACACATCCATATACCAAAACAACAAAACATGAAATATCCCACTTTATTTGCTATTGACTAATTCTTAATGGGAACATGAAACATTTCCCTTTATATGTTACTGGCTAATTCCTAAAGGTATATTTCATGTTCTGTAGTTTTGGTACTTGGATGTGTTGACTGCAGCTAAGTTAGGCTTGTTTTCTCAATTTTTCGTTAGTTTTTCCTGAGTCCCATATCAGGAATCTGGAACGACATACTATTGCAATGGCGTATTTCCACAATAGTAAAGTATGTTACAAGGGCGTAGCCAGGGTTTCGTTACGGGGGGTGTTCACTTACACCCGTACTAGGGCGGGGGTCCGGGGGTGCTCCACGGGAAAATCTTGATTTTAGGGTGCAAATTGGTGCTATTCAAGCAGGTTTGGAATCAAAATAGTGGATTAAAATTACATCAATTTTTGCTTAATATAATACAGTTTTTAACGATGCTTAAGTTTTAAGTTTCTTTTTATTTTGGGGGGTATTTGGAAACCCAAAACACCCCCCTGGCTACGCCCCTGGTACGTTATAAAAATCTTGTGACCTAAAGGTTTTAATTGCGCCCAGTGGAGAACACAAGAGCATGCTTGGCAACACTGTGTCTGCACCTAACTTTGGCGCCGCTGCCTCCGCTCGTGGACCAGTTCCCACATCCTGTGTGTATGTGAGTGTGTCGCAGTACCGCCAAAGCTGGTATATGACCACGCCCTGCTCTCCCTCCTATCCCCCTGCCCAGGCAGTCAGCACACCACATCCCGTTCCTCGTGGTTCAAGGTCACTGGACAACTGTGGTCGCTCACCTTGGGGAACGCCCTCCAATGTCGTACCTCTGCCCCCTTCACCACCCTCTTTTTATGTACACCCAAACATAGTTTTCCTTTCCTCACAGCAACCGCCGTTTCTTGAGACACAGATCCCAACCAACGCACGAGAAGCGTGCTTAGTTCTGTCGAATGAGAATTATTACATGACAGCAAAGAACTTCTATATAGCTAATAGAATATCCTGAAACGTATTTACTGTGGTTTTCTAATTTTATAGACCAAAAATATGAAATTTTTTGGCTAACCCGACTTAATATTTGAATTGCTATACATTCAGATTCGTCGTTCTGAAATTAACACATGATGACACTCACATACAGAAAACGTAAACGTTTGTGTATGTTTTGGTGCTAGTTCTTTGTGTAGCATCGGGTAGTACTTTGTATAACACCGGGTAGTAGTCATTTGTATAGTACCAGGTAGTACTTTGTACTGCACCGGGTTGTATAGCACCGGGTAGTACTTTGTACTGCAACGGGTAGTTCTTTGTATAGCACCGGGTAGTACTTTGTACTGCACCGGGTTGTATAGCACCGGGTAGTACTTTGTACTGCACCGGGTAGTTCTTTGTATAGC
>PNEQ01022212.1:28602-44303 GCA_003012365.1 Medauroidea extradentata
GCACCGGGTAGTTATTTGTATAGTACCGGGTAGTACTTTGTACTGCACCGGGTAGTTCTTTGTATAGTACCGGGTAGTACTTTCTATAGCACCGGGTAGTTATTTGTATATCACCGGGTAGTTCTTTCTATAGCACCGGGTAGTACTTTGTATAGCACTGGGTAGTACTTTGTATAGCACCGGGTAGGTAGTTTTCACTATTCTTCTTCTTTCTTCGTCATGCTTGACTAAGAAGCGCGATTGAACATATTTAGCTGCCGTTGCCTTTTTCTTCTTATTGCACATACTCATATGTACAGGGTGAGTCCGGAGGAAAGGTACCTGCTTTGGGAGGTGATAGCACTGGTGATTCTGGACAAAATGTTTCTAATAAACATATGCCCTTTTCTTAACCGTTTCAGAGAAACTTAATGAAAACAAAAGGAACGGGATAAGTGCAGGTGACGGTAAAGAACGCTACTGATATCTCATGCTGTGTGTAATTTTGTACATTTCCACACGGTGGCGCTCTAAGCATGGTGGAGTTGTTTACCTCAGTCTCAGTCCTACAGTGCTTGCCCTAGTATTGGGAACTACAGTGCTGTTACGTGTACAGCGAATACAGTTCAGTATACTCAAAAATGCCACAGGTCTTCACACATGCAGAGTATGCTGACATGATGTTTGTCTACGGTTTCACCGATGGAAATTCCAGAGCCGCTGTCCGTGATTACAAACAACGATTTCCTAATCTCAGAGTTCCAGGTAGCAGGGTGTTTAGCAGGGTGTTTGCAGGATTGCGTGACCGTGGTACGCTTACCAGCGTAAATGTTGTATCCGAACGCCCCGTACAACAAGTTCTTAATAAAGTTAAGAACATTCTTCACGTACTAGAACGCAGCCCAACAACTAGCTCCAGACGAATCGCTGCTCAACTTCATATTCCATAAACAAGAGTGATACGCACAGTACACGAGCAGGGTCTGTATCAATATCATCGGCAGAGTGTACATAACACCTGCATGAAGGAAATTATGTCCGCCGGCAAGAATTCTGTCAGTGGATAATTGCCAAAGATCGATTAATTCCACGTAATCTGTTCACTGATGAGTCAACATTTACCCGCAACGGAATCAACAACACACGCAACTCTCACGTATGGACAGACGAAAATCTACACCCTAATGTAGAAAGGAATTGTCAACGACGTTTCTCAGTTAACGTGTGGTGCGGTATTAATGATGACCTACTCATCGGTCCTGTAGCTTTAGATAATCGTCTTAATGGAGTACGGTATCATGGTTTTCTTCAAAACGTGTTAACAGAATACTTGGATGATATCTCTTTGGCAACAAGAGCTCGTATGTACATTCAGCAAGACGGAGCTCCTGCACATTCTGTACGGCCAGTAACACAGTACCTCAACGAAACGTATCCTGAGCGTTCGATCGGTCGCCATGGATTCATTGCTTGGCCACCGGAGTCACATGATCTTACTCCATTGGATTACTGTGTGTGGGGTTGGCTTAAAAGCGAAGTCTACACGCGCAGGTTGGACACAAGGGAGGAACTTCTCGCTCGTATTTACCATGCTTGTGCTCAAGTAAAGCAATGTACTAGTGAGCTCAGATCAGCAACACAGCAGCTGTCTATCAGAGCAGCAAAATGCATTGAAGTTGGCGGTGGAGTGTTTGAACGTGTTTTGTGAGGAAATGTACACAATTAAACAAAACATACGATAGCAGTATCGTGATTTACCGTCACCTGCACATTTCCTGTTCCTTGTTGTTTTCATTCGGTTTCTCTGAAACGGTTAAGAAGTGGGCATATGTTTATTAGAAACATTTTGTTCACAATCACTAGTACTATCGCCCCTCAAAGCTTTTCCTGCCGACTCACCATGTATGTGTATATGTGTTTATCCCATTTTCTAAATTATTACCAGATGCTATAGGAGCTGCTACTCCTGTATCATCTTAAGTTTATTCCTATATTACCATATTTAACGAAATTCAGTGAACCTTGTTTTCATTCTTGGAACACTCCACCAATTATATGGAGTGATACAGAACGGAATCAGTTCACAAAAGAATTTATTTGGAGATCCAAGTAAAAGAAGTTAAGAGGCGTAGGCCTATCCTAGAAATGGAACAAGTATTAAATAATAGTATTTCAATAAAAAGAAGAGGCCAGAAAAAGCGCATTTTACAAGGTTTATACGGACAAAGCAAACTTTGACCTTGACTACCTTAGCTCCAGTAATGCGTGGATGGTTCTTTTCTGCGTAACTCCGTACATTTAAGCTTATAACAAAGATGCATAGCTTTCAATATGAGTTTTCTGTACCCGTCTTGTTTTATCTGGCTTATTTTTAACCATAGTTAGGCATCATTTCATACAATTACACGGAAAAAAATACTTACAAAATATTTTGTGGGTGTTTACCCCGTAGTACTTATTTAATTGTCATCACTAAAGTATTGTGACCTTCAGAAAATTATTTAGTTGTTAATACAAAATAATACTGCAAGGAAGACTTCCCACAACATTTTTCTTTCTGTGTACAAATATTGCTGACATGATAGTCGGACCGCATAGGGCTCACTGGCTTCTTGTCGATGGGCAAAAAGTCTCAAGTCCGATTTCTAACAGGATAGGAAAATGTACAGTTATCTCAACGGGTTTAGGACTGGGTGTGGAGTTAATCCCTCATCACCATACTACGGAAGACAGTGGAGCACCATAGCATGTATACCTTACCGAGTTCTACATCAAGAGTTTCTCCCTGAGGTACATACAGTATCTGGGTTGAAAGAAGCAAGGGAGGAAGAAACAAATACGTTAATTGTAACAATGTTGTAAAACAACTGTCGAAGTTATATGTTTGGCTAAACCTACAAAATATGAATTTATATTATGCTTATATACCCCCTCCCCTCCCTAGATAGGCTGTGTTTGTGTGTATGAGGCAGGAGCCGTAAGACGTATGAAATACATTATCACCTCTCCGTGTAAGCTACTCACCTGGCGTGCAGTGCTCTAATATTATTATTTTTTTCTGTGAGACTTTAAGCGGTGACCACATTATTTTATTAGTGGCCAGCATAGTTCAAACTCTAACGTTTGTTTCTATAGCTTCGTTTTTCAAATCCGGGTGTTATTTTTCCAGATACGAATGACTGCAAAACCCATTTTTGGACGTTTTTCAGGACGCGAAAATTACGTTTCTAATAAACGAGAGAATTTAAAAAATTAGCGACATTGTTTGAAGTGTGTGTTCTTTTCGTAGATACCTATACAAATATAATACATGTTAAATAGTTTCGTCGAAAAAAGGAATAGTCGTAACTCGCTGCAGCGCATTTGAAGCACAGATAGGGAGGCCTCTTAACATATAATTTTACTAACGTTAACGGAAATTGAATTGTCAGGTGACTGTATTTTATTTATTGGACAATAATAATACTGGATAAATAAAGCCAAACTCGTATCGCCCCCATATCTTTGTGTAGTTAACAGAATATATATTTTAGTAGTAATTAACAATTATTTAGTACTATGAAATCCACTATATTTTCCTGCCTTCTGGCAGGGTCGCAGTAGGTATGTACGAGAGAAGGCCGGAGTGAAGGCTGGGCCGGCTGCTCGACTAGCGAACATGCCTGTCTCACTCCAACCCGAGGAATGGATGAGGTGAGGTGAGGGTGGAGCAGCGACGGAATTAGAGAGGCGGGAGAAACAGGAGTTCACCTATAAAATCTGCCGTCCAACTGCAATGTCCGCCTCTTTTCCCACATGCAAAAAGTCTGGGCTCAAACCAACAAGGAACGAACTAGGTTCGCCTAGGTGGGAGGCAAGAGGTCTGCCCCTCGACCATAACAGCCGCATTTAGTACTATAGAACAAATTATATTATATTACTTCTATGCAATATGTCGGATCAGTATTGCCAAGTTTTAGAAAAAAACATTCCGCCTGACGTCTGTATGACGTACAGAGCATATTGACTGCTTCATCACTCATAAATAGGAGCCGGTAGTTGTCGCGATAAAGTATTTATTACACTTAGTTTAAATGTATTTTAAGCACATCTGTAGCTATGCTTCATGGTTACTCACAGTGTATCTTTGGACATACGCGTCATTTATTTGACTGCTGATAATTGAACGTGAATCAATTTAGTCTAATGAGTGCGTCCTAATCACTACATAAAGCAGGTACACCATGCAGCGATATAAAAAAATTTGTTAGTGATATTACGAAACGTGTCAGTTGATACGCAGACAGCAAATAATTTAATGTAACAGTGTGGTTAACTGTATGTAAGATTTTGAAAAACTTGGTGAACATTACCGTAAATTTGCGGGTTGTATTATTATTATTACAGTGCAGTTTCCTTACCCACGGAGTGAAACCACTTTGCAACACTATGCACCCACTTTTATATTGTCCGCGTTACAAATCTTAGATGATAAATCCATCACCAAAAAAAAAAAATATTGCAACACACATTTAGTTCGTTGGAGAAGGGAGGGGGGTGCCAGGTGGCCGAATGGTCAAACCATTCCCCTCCCGCCGAGGCCATCTGGGGTCGAATCCCGGTGGGGTCGGCCCCGTATTTTCGCATGTGGGAATCGTGCCGGACGATGATGCTTGTCGGCGGGTTTTCTCTGCGATTTCATGTTTCCCCCGCCCTTTCATTCCAGCACCTCTCCATTCTTACCTCATGTCACCCCTCACCCGCGCTAAATACCTTGATGTTAAACGCTGACCAAAATCACTCACTCAACTTTTAGTTCGATTAAACGCCTTACAAAGACAGTGGCAATGTCTGCATATGTTTCAGGCGTTATAAAAATACATACATTTTATAGACGATTTTCTCGAAAACGGATAGCTCTAGCAATTTTCGACAAGACGACCATTTTATTAGTCTCCCGTGCTTGTTTAATATCCTGTAGTAGAACATGAATTACAGCGAAGTGTTCCGAAATTATAAGAAGAATAAAAGTGCCGTGCCTCATTTGAACAGTCATGGACCAATGGCATTACGAAACGAATTACTAAGAATAAAGTAAAGTCATTTATAAGACATTGTACAATGTTTTAATTTTGGGTATTAAGTAGTTTTTTTTAATTAAAAATGACAGTGAAATTAGAAAGTATTTTTTTTAGGGTAATATTACTCGAATAATTTTCACTTTGATGTCAAATTAAAAACACATTTTCGACAAGGTTTTTTGTACGTTATCACCAACTAAATGAATACACTTCGTCCTGGCTTATCTGTACAAGATAATAGATCAATCGTGTTACCTGAATTGTAGCGCAAAGAAATTACAATTTTCTGTACAGTCGCAAATTTCACACTTCTTCTCGGAATTTTAAAATGGCAAAAAATAATAAATTTTAATGTGGTGACTGATACGGAATCTTAATTCCCATTGGTGTTCAGCAGAACGATGTAAGGGCAGAGACGGGAGACTATAAACACAACTGGACATCGAGACAGGCGAAACAAGTGAAAGTGGACAAGAACTCTCTCCTACCTCGTCTCGTCTGTCACTGCCAAGGTCACTGGTTCAGTTCCGTTGGCCTTCGACCCGCTAACAATGAAATACTAGTGCTTATTCCTCAGTATTACGAAGAGAGATGCGTGTCGTTTGGCCTCAAATCCGATTGTCCCAAAAGTTATATGGCCTAAAATATTTTAAGTGACGCAATGTTACGTCGCCTAAACCTAACTTGACTAAAAATTCATTTGGGCTCAATTCCACTTGGTTTGACAATTACTTGGCCTAGAATTAATATGGCATAAATGTTAGTTGGCCTAAATCTCCCTTGGCTTATATGTAATTTGACCTGAATATATTTTAGGCGATATGACTTCGTCATATTGGTGCACTGAAAAAAATACTTATTAGTCACTGCATTGAAATGAACCTTACCAAATTTTTTTTTGTAGTGGTTTCAAAAATTTTTTGTAACCACTGCAAAACTTTATTGGGGACAGCAAAGTGTTTTTTTGTGGTCACTACAAAAAAATTTGGAAATTTCCATTTAAACAAAATATTTTGCAGTAACTAATAAGTATTTTTTCAGTGTGTGTACCAACGAAGACTCCTCTACGTCACTAACACTAATCGCGTCTTTGTCATAAAGGTGACGAGGCAAGGGATGAACAAGCTATTATCGTCTTTATTAGTCATATACTCAGAGACAACGATCGAGCTATTTGTATTCCGATAAACTGAATTAAAGGCAGTACGTTGTAGCAAGCATGCGCAGTTAGGACTGTAACTCTGTTTTTATAGTTTACGTTCCAAGTACGTTTACATAGTTAGTAAAAATTCGTCGAGTATTGCTGGATTCCTAAGATTTTGAAGATAATTCACTCTCGTAAAAATAAATCAAAAGCGTGCCCTCCTCGTGTAGGTAGAATACAATCTAGAAGATAGAGAACAAGAAGAGAGGGGGAAACGGGAGTATCTCGAGAACTCTCGCCAGCCAATAGAAACGACCGCCACGTTACACTCGACCGATTAGTCGGAATTTGGGCGACCGATATAATCGAACTCGGTTTACTTTGATAACAGACGAGCAGACTCTGTGTTATACCTCGGCAGACTGGAAAACTGCCCAGGGGGGGGGGGCGATTAAATATCGCCTTTTATGGGTGCAACGCAAAATTTGCACCTGTGTTGCGTCTGCTTACGCTGCATTGGAATTATGTACTCACGTGATGCCATAGAAGAAGCATTTAATTTGCTCTGCACTTGCGTTGCATTGCGTCGGTGCAAATAGCAGGTGGCGATATTTAATCGGCCTCCAGGGTGTTGGCTAGGAGAGGCGAGCGAGGGGCGCTATACTTCAAAAAATATAAACCTTTCATTATTGTATTTTTAAATTGTTAGAAAAACCAAGTTAAGCATTCTGTATTCTATTTTATTGTAATAAAATTAATACTTAACTAAATTCTGATTGTTAAAGAAAATACCTAAGGAAAAACTCTCGCATTTAATTTTTATCGTAAGAATAATATCTTATCACACTATAATTTATATTTCATAGTCGACATTTATTTTCTAATTACTAGTATTTTACTTACCGCAGCACTAGTGACTACGTATAGTCTACTAACAAACAATTTTCAGCAACATACAACCAAACAACAACATTAATCCAACGAACAAAACTGAGCACAAGGTTTTTCTGTGGAGGTAAGTGCTCGTTAGATACTCAGGAGTGACTAGTGATGCTAATACCGGTTACTTTACTGTAACGGTTTTAATCTCAATCAAATCAGTGTAACGTGAAATTTTTTCAGTTTTAAATAGTTGCAACATATTCAGTCAAACCAATAGTTCTACATTTCCTTCAAAGTTATATAAAATTATCTGTATGCTCATATTACTTACAAAATGTTGTACATGAACATATTAATTTAAACAATACAACATATGAACTAACTATTTAATGCCATTCAAATGCAGTATAAAACCAAATTCTTATACTTTTAAGTCATTACAACAGGTAAACCTAAACAATCACTCCAAAATCTCATAAAATTTTACGAAGTGTCATGAAAAAATTTATATATATATATACATCATACACTAGAATCGATAACTGTTGGTAGCTGAGATTGTTTTAACAACTGGTTATTGAATAACGGCCGTAACGGGTACGGGAGCATAAACCATAAACTTAGGGTAGTGGTGACACCCATCGGGCAGCGACACAACAAGATTATGTTATTACTATTTCACTCAATAGTACGGCTGTGCAGAAATGACAATTTCAGGTCGGAAAATATTCGGGCGGGAAAAAAATTTTCTTTCGGGAAACGAGACGGGATCTAGAAATTCTTTAACTTTTGGCCATTTATATAATATGTTTTTATATATGATCGGCACATTTGTTTGCTTCAATAGTTTTAATACACGAGTTATAAGTAAGGTTTAATAGTTGAAATTAAGTTTTAAATAAAAATTCAGAAAAATAACCACTCTGTTTAAACAACTAAGTCGACAAACTTATTATAAAACTTAATTAAACACACATTTATTTTAATGAAGAAAAACAAGTTCTTCTAAGTGCTCAAATGAAAGAGATTCATTTTTGGGAGATGCCAACTATATTTCCAGCTGATGAAAACATACGTTCACTTGATGCACTTGTCACTGGGATTCCAAAGTATCTTGTGGCCAACTTGCATAAATTAGGAAATAGTGTTGTGCCCTTTTCACTCCACCATACAAGAGCATCGTCATGCCTTGGAATGCACAGCATTATTAAATAATCTGACACTTCCACCGAAACATCTCGATCTGAAGCACCAGAAGCTGCGGCCAACTGATCGAATGTTTGCCACAAGCTGCTGCCTTTTATTTACATTTGATTCTGTGGAAACGCCTGAATCTGGGGCTCCTGCAAAGTAAAGTAAGTATTGAACACAAAGTTTCTATCATTTCATTGAGCCCTTAAATTTAAATAATTCACACACACACACACACACACACATATATATATATATATATATATATATATATATATTTCTTACCCTTCGCAACTGTTTGATCACTTGAAGATCACGCACGAGTCGCCTGACAACTCACCTCGTCGAGTTACAGCCATAATGCCATCACTGCGCTAGTGCGCTACTGAACATAACTTGAAAAATTTTCTGTTTGACAGTAAAACAAGCGATATATTTTGTATTTAATCTGCCCCTAATTTAGATTTTCATTCATTTTCAGCTGTCACACACACCACCAATCACTCGTAAACAGAAAATTCCTTTAAAAATTACGAATTTCTATTGTTTTCCTACTGACGTTTATTTCAGTCATTCTTAATAGTTTACTGCTCAAATCTACATTAAAAAACGTCTGAGTCAGTACTTATAAGTTGGTAATGAATAATGTTAACGATTAAAAAAATTTGCCTACATTCGGTTATACAAATGGAACGAACAAATAACGAGAACTGCGAACGTGAATACCCGCGCTGTACTTAGAACGGTTATTTAATCGGGAAACAGAACGAGTGAGAACCAAGAACTGTTGTCGGGCGTAACAGTTATAGGAACTGTTTTTAACTGCGACATACCTCAGACAGAACTATCTCGGAACATAATGGCTAAGTGGTTACTGATAACCGTGTTACAATCACACTCTTCAAGAACCAATAACTGTTTCTAGAAAAGAGAAATATAACTGTTTACTCGGTGGCTGCAAAAATTGTTTTCATAAAAATATTTTGTCGAGATCGCACGTTTTAATAAAAACGTAACTAATTTCTTTAATGCGCTAAATTGTTTACATAGCTTTTAAGGACTTTTTTTGCGAAGTTCTGAAATACTTTCCGTTTTATACTCGCTGATGCTGATAACCGTTATTCTGAAGCGATAACCAAGAACGAAATTGTTATTTTCTAATAACCGTTATTAATAACGGTTACGTTAAATACCGACCATCTCTAGGAGTGACGGAGCTATAAGGGCGACCTTGAAGCGCGCATGAAATGTCACATCGCCATAACGAGCCAAGCGTTGGGAATTAGAGTACAAAATTCCCGCCTAACCGTTTTTACTGTGGGACTGTAAGCGGTGAACAAATAATTTTACTTTCGGGTATGTCCGCAGTAAAATTCAGTGCACGCTTTTATATGACTTTCACAGACATCAGGTTAGAATATGTTGAAGTACCTAAGTCTTATAAGGCCATTTTTAACAGTGCAGGAGGATTTAAAAACGGTGCTTTTAATTAGCATGGTGTGTTAACAGAGACGTTCCGTGATTGTCCGGAGTTTGTTTTCCTTTCCTTCTTAGAACAATAAGCATATGTTGGATAGATTCGACAAAACCTATTTACGAAGTAAGTGCAACGTATTTGATGCAAGTGGTAGGCGGGCGACTTAAGGGGGAGTGTTGAGATAATTTTATTGTATTTTCAGTTTTTGAGCCATAACATTTATTCATACTGAATTATCAAAATTTTATCTTCGACAAAGCATGGGATATATTCTTGGATAACTGCTTGAGATAAATAATAATGGAATGTTTCCTAATCTGTCATGCAGCATCATTGCAAGAGATTTCTTGAGAGTTAACCTATATAGTTCTCTTGCAATGTTTCTGCATGGCAAATTAATTAACGATTCCATTAATATTTGCAGTATGTCAAACAGTTTACCAAGAATATATATATATATATATATATATATATATAGCCTATGTGTGTGTGTGTGTGTGTGTGTGTGTGTTCTGTCGAATATAAAATGTTGATAAAACAATTTGAATAAGTGTTATGACATAAAAACTGAAAATATATTAAAGTTGCTTAACAATCCTCCTTAAGGCCATGCTCTTTTGAGTACACATTTTAGAGATATTAATGTTTAACGCCTAAACGAGATTGAATATAAAAATCTATTCTAACAGTTTTGTTTAAAATAGTGTTTGCCGTGATAGGTTTATTTTTTTCAAAGAAAGAAATTGTACGGTTTTGACAAAAAAAATCAATTAACGAGAATTTCGTTAGTTACATAATTAACTGAAAATATAACATTTACTGCGTTGAAAAAATATTATCCAACATGGAGAAGACGATTTTAAACATAAATACTCACAAGATATAACTTATTTTTGATATCTGCTCTCGTTTAGGCGTAAAACATTAATATCGCTTAAAAGTATAAACTAAAGAGCGTGGCCGTAAGTTGAACTTGTCCTGGACGCAAGTCACCTAAGCCCGGGACAAGATGGCGCATGTTCTAGTGTGTGCTCCCTCACTGGCGTCATTACAGCGAACTGACGTGTCATTGCATCAGGACACATTCCTGTCTCTCACAGTTCCGGCTGGCCAGCAAGGCTAACTAGACTACGTCACGACTGTCAACTCACGTGTTGTTTCCTGGAGCAGTTGCTCTACTTTGTGCTGTAACTTGCCAGCCAACCAACGGTGTTGTTACATCCTATCTAGAGAGCTTCTTGAACGATGGTCAATCGCTGTGCTAGTTCAACATCTGCGAACGTCATGTCGTTGGGAGTAAATGGTTTTGGTTCACGTAAACTTACCAGAACACGAATTACAATCGCAACACCATATTTATCTTGCTTCAGTGCTGCACTTTGTATATGAGACCACAAAACCTTTGAAACAATAGTAACTTGTAATGTTTTGTGTAGCTCTGTACTCTAACAAATATATCTCCTAAACTGTACGGAAGGAGTTGAAATTTGTAGGTATTCCATAGTATTATTGAGGTGTTATTATATTGCATTGAGAAGATCACAAAAAAAAAAAATTTTCTCTACGTTAAACTCAAAATTGCCGTTTTTATGTAACCATATTAGGCTAGTACATTTTACTATCGTTTCAGGAAATAAATTCAATGTATTACTTGGGTACGCAATTTTAAGTGCCACTCTGTAAGATAACCCTTTATAAACGCAACGCGTGGGAAAAAGATTACACATAAAATGTTATATTTAGCACCGTACAGTCTTAAAAAAACAATGAAATGGACGACAACTGAACGAGCCAAAAGATGACATTAATAAGGTTCATCTCAAAATGGGTCGACGCGTTCTAAAGTGATGCTAAATAAACAGTTTTAACAGCAAAGATTACCCAACACAGTTAAGAAAATGAGAAGCAAAGTCAACCGCATTAAGTCATTTGAACAGAAACAACTAAAAAGGAGGCAAATACATTACATTTCCGAGAAAGAGAGAATGAAGGGAGAGATAGAATAATGATGTTCTGAAAAGAGGGGCGCAGAAAGTCCACGAATCTCGAAGATCACGCGGTCCATAATTTACCAAATTATAAACAATATTAATATTTATATTTTAAATAATTGCAAGGTATTCAAGGTAAAATGTTCAGTACAATTTGTCAAAACATGTATTTTAAAGGGTTGCATTTACACTGTGGTACGTGCACCCTCGTCAGCAATAAGATATTTCTACCGCTGTGCCCTCATGAAATGGATTCCCAAGAAATAACTATAAGACTGAAGAACGTATCACATAATAATGAAATCAGTTACTGAATTAGCAAATGAGGGCAAATGGATTTTCCCAGAAACAAAACGCCAGCGTACAGCAGAGCAGAAAATTCACACAAGGAGAGCTGTCAGAGAAGTGTGTTTGTTCGTAGGATACGCTATATCTCCGCGGGCTGTGTTACCAGATCGGAGAAACGAAACTTAGTTGTAACGAAAGTTGTTCCAAAAATTTTTATGCGCTATATTATTTATGTTTTCTTACGTAAACAATTGTAAAATTATTTAAGTTTCTCCTAATTTGCAAATTATCCTTATATTAATTTAGAAAAATCCGAAAGGAATATACTAACACTGCAAAGTCACTTGACACTGGCAATAATCTTAAGAATGCCATGCAATTTATTTTGGTGGTAAATTTTTCCGATAGGCTTAATATTTTAGAAAAAAAGATTGACTAACAGGGAATTGAATCTATGCTGCTCAGTAAGCAAATTTTCATAAGAGCCACTTTTTTTTAGTAAAAGCTTTACTTGTTTATAGCATTTCATGTCGTCATTCTCGTACCGATAATTAAAAATGGTTTTATAATAAGGCAATAAATACACCTGCAAAATATTAATATTACTGACCATAGTCAACGTGGCGGTGTAGTTGTCAGACCATACGCGCACGGAGAACTTGCTCCCATGTGTGCAGTATCAATCCGTAATGTGGAAAATGTTGTGGACGTTCATTGCTTGGCAGGTTTTGTCGCAATATGTTCTAAGTTTGTGCATCCCACCTCACAACTCTCTTGTCAAAAATGAACACCCTACTGTTAAAATAAGTCCTCGAATTTTGTATTAACGGTATAGTATATGTACGGGCCCTTTGATTTTCTTGAAACAATTTTTGCACCGCTTGTTTCAGTGTCTTACCTCCATATATTCATACCTTCTTCGTGCTTATTGGCTGCGTGGTTTTGCGAAGAGGCGTCACTTATTTATCTGCGCCAATCAGTTTAATGTTGATGCAAGAGTACACGTCTGTGATTTTCAGGTAAAAACCCAACACACTTAGAGTTAAAAACATCCAATCACGGACCAGGAGTCACAGCTACAGTTATGCACATAAGCACTGAAACAAGGAAGTGCAAACATATTTTGCTGATATCAAGGTTCTCTGATTATATGCGCCGTCAGGTAAGTTCAACCTCTTATAAATACACATTTTGACAAGAAGCACAGAGAAGTTTACCTTCATTAAGTACCATGCAACTATTAAAGATAAGTATATCACATTAATAAATAATTTTACACTAATATTTCAATTTTTCAGTGCTTTTTTTTCAACACTAGCGTTCTTAAAAGATCGAACATACCGAGCGGCGTTTATCGCGTATCAGGCATATTATTTTTGACGCGAAACTGCTAACGATGTTCCGCATATATGTATATGTACCTATATACACGTATAAATAAAATGCAAACATACATAAACTAATGCTTCTATGTTCTTAAAAGTACGAAACCTTTATTAGAAATATGTTTTTGCAGCCTATCAAAATAACCAAAAAACGTATATTTCAGTTTGCTCTATATAGAAAATAAAGCAATATGAATATTGTAAAACCATAAAAAAGGTTTTATATACTTTTTATCGTACTACAGTACATTACATTATGCCCTTACCGCTTAAGGGTGTTCAAGTGGGATGAAATCATAATTTTATATTTATATGAAATATTGTTAGTTTTGTAGACGATACTTGTGAGTACATTTAACTCTCACGAAACCATTTTTAGATATCTTAGTTTTCTCACAACGGGGTGTCAAATTCGAAATTTTCTTGTTACGCTGTCATGCAAATAGTTAAAACCAACTGACCTACTTAAACAAAATAATTCACTGTAAACTTACATCCCATGAGCTATGCAATAAAACATTAAAATATCCACAACGTAATATTTTGAATTAAAAAAAAATTGCAAAATTGCAAAAGAAATATGCAAATTCAGAATTTTTTTTAAATACAAAAACAGTTCGCGGGATTTTTTCAAATGTTTTATTACGTAGCCCACGGTATGTTATTTCACTGTGAATTAATTCCTGATGTAGGTCTATTGGTTTTCATTATTTGCATGGCAGCAGAACATGCAAATTTTGACTTTGACGCACCGTTATGAGAAAACTATGTCAGCTAAAATTGCTTTGTAAGAGGAAACTGCACTAACAAGTATCGTCTACAAAACTATCACTATTTCATATAAATACAAAATTATGACTTTATCACACTTGAACACCCTTAAATAATTGTCGAAAATATAATGTAAGAAAATACCTAGCACTCATTAATAAAGCATCTGCCGGTGTTGTACATATCGGTACAATTTCGAACCATATCCAAATAGAAACCATAATTTCGAGAAGACGTCTCTAAATTTTTGCCAAATATCTGCACTCTATGCTCCATAGATATAGGGTTTACATTATGGCATTTTTTATGTTTCTTATGTAAACATCATTTGAACTTTTAAAAATAAATATTTATACATTTATAATGCAGAAGGCATACACCTACTGAATATCTGGACAGAAGTTACTTGTCTCAGAGAAAAGCACTCCTATTTACCATAGAATCAGCTGTTTACAGACCTGACAGTACTGCAGTCAAACAACTAGTTTTATTACGTACAGGGAGACAGACCACATGATGCAGTTTAGTTGGCAACACGTAAACTTTTTAAGCTACAAGAGTTGCCTATCTTCAAGGCATTGGTTGACCTCGCTCGTGTTTTACTGATGAATTTCTTGCAAACGTATTGCGTCTGAACATTACAATTCTTGTGACGTAACTTGCATACGTGAACATACTGTTGAATAATATGTTGATTTTCAAAAAAGTTGCTTAAAACTAGAAACAAGTAAATGCCACAGGCTCAATTACTTTCATAGTAAGCAGTGAGCAACGTCGTTTGGCCTATAATGTATGTTCAATACTTTAGTCAAAACGATTATTACGTGTACGACTCTAGGCAAAAGTAATTTAGACCAAATTTAGTTTTACACGGTAGTCTAGTAAATAACACCAATACCAGAAATGTAGGTAAAACTACTTATGACAAAACGATATTAGACGAAAGTAGATAGATTTAGTTCCTTCTGGGGCAGCGGCTGGCGGCTGTGGAGCTGTGGAGCCGCGGCCGCCATCTTGTTTCCGGCGGCCATCTTGTTTCCGGCGGCCATCTTGTTTCCGGCGGCCATCTTGTTTCCGGTCGCCATCTTGGATTACGTCACTTTCAAAATTTTCCCAAATTTCCCAAAATTAAAAAAAAAATTTTCAAAATTAAAAAAAATCTAAAAAATAATTTTACATCCATCCACCATCTTGGAATGAATTCCCACACCCCCCTTCCCCCATCCCCCCCCAAAAATAATATATTTAATTCTAGGAATGACCACCAGGGGTTTGAGACGCCATATTTTATTCTCACTTGATTCTACTCCACCATGTGCTTAAGGACGATGTGTAATGTACCATAGGCGGGACTCTCACCTCTATCATCAATATTTTAATGCATGCCTCCAGGCAGCGAGATTGACAAGTCTTGACAAGTATTATATATTAACAAAGTAATTTAATTTCATTTTGTTATTTCTTTCAATTATTCATTTATTGTAATTAAGATGTTGCTGACTACCACCCTCCCCTTTTACCCGGGCTTGGGAC
>PNEQ01022213.1:0-15898 GCA_003012365.1 Medauroidea extradentata
TTGGCAGGAATGTGTCGGCGTGTGTAGACCACAGCTTCGCATTTGCCTACATTAATTTTAATTCGCCACAGGCGGAAATAATTTTCTAGCTCATTGAGCATTTCCTGGGCTCGCCGAGATGCGATCTCAGCACTTCTAGATCGCGTGTATATTACTGTATCGTCGGCATATACACCTAGGTTCATGTTCCAATTAGGGGCCGCGGGATATCGCTAGTATATAAATTGTAAAGTACTGGGCCTAAAATGCTGCCTTGGGGTACTCCTGCTCTAATTTCTTTAAATTCTGAGGTCGCTCTGTTAATAGTTACGGCAAAGGAGCGCCTATCTATGTAAGAGGCAATGAGTTAAATATAACAATCGGGGAAATTTTTCTCATACATTTTAAAAAGTAGTCCAGCATGAAACACCCTGTCAAATGCTTTCTCTACATCAAGAAAGACTGCTACTGAATATTGTCGCCAGTTAAAAGTTGTAGTTATGTGTTCAGTTAGTCTGACTAACTGATGAACAGTGGAATGCTTTTTTCTAAAGCCAAATTGCTCGTTAGGAAAAATATTCGCGTTTTGAATGTGAATATCGAGGCGGCGCAGCAGAACACATTCATGCACTTTTGAGAGCGTACTTAATAGGCTTATGGGGCGGTAATTTTGTGGCAAGGTCTTATCCTTGCCAGGCTTTGGAAAAACAATTACGTTGGCACGTTTCCAGGGCGTGGGGAAGTGCGCAAGTGTCATACTTGCATTTATACACTTAGCTAGAGCCTCTAGTGTAGACTGTGGCAGCTGCTTGAGAACTATAGCTTGTAGGGTATCGAACCCAGGTGCTTTGCGGGGCTTCATACGTTTAATTATACGTTTTAACTCGTCGGCATGCGTAAATTCAGGTTCGTCAGCTGAAGGCTGGCGAAGTCGCACTCGGAGGTCCCTATATATGCGAGCCACATGTGTTGGGTCGCAGGGTTGAATGTTCGGTATAAAAACCGTTTCTAAATGATTAGCTACAGCCTCAGCTTTTTGCTGGGGCGTGTAGGCAGTACCTGCTATGCCTTGAAGAGGCGGGATTGGATTGCGCTTATTTGTAAGCGCTTTATTTAAGTGCCATAGACTGTTGTCTTTAGTTGTGAGGCGGGATAATTAATTATTCCACTGGTCTGTTTGCCAGTGGGTAGTTTCTAAGTTAATTTGCTCTCTAAGTGCATTTATTTGTGTTCTGAGTTGGCCAGTTCTACCTCGCGAGTAGCACCCGCGCAAGCGATTTTTCTGAGTGATTAGCTGCCTAATATTGGCTGGCAGCGAATCACTATGGGGCTTTGGGGTCTTTTCAGGGACAAAATGGCTAATACCTGTTTGAATTAGCTGTGTGATATGGTCAATCGCAGAGTCTAACTCGCCGGGGGTGCTAACAGGATCTGGCAGATTAAACTCCTCGTCCAGGTACTCTTTAAAGGCTTCCCAATTCGCGTGTTTATAATATTTAATTTTTCTAATTGGCCTTTCGTCAGTTTCCAGTTGGTCAAAATTTAAGTGGACAGGGTAATGGTCCGAGGCCAATTCATGTTTTACTTCTAATGTAAAAGTCATATTAAGGCCTTTACATATTGCAAAGTCTAAAATATCAGGCTGGTGATTTGCCTGTGTGGGTTCAAATGTTGGTTCATCTGACTCATGAATTAAGTAGTTGTGCCTTGTTTGGTGATCAAATAATGTATTTCCATTGGCTGTCCGCGCCCTGCAGCCCCAGGTGGGGTGTTTTGCATTCAAGTCGCCGACAGCCAATAGAATGGGAGATATGTTTATTAATTCATTTAAATCCGCGTGCGTAAGTGTGCGGCCAGGTGGACAATAAATTGAGTAGAGAGATACTAGCTGGCCGCCGAGTTTTAAGTTAATTCCCACGGCTTCAAGTGTATTTAATTGAGGCTGTTTTGCTGCATGGCAGTTTATTGTGTTTGCAATTAATATTAAAACACCGCCTCCTGCATTATTTTCTCTGTCCCTCCTAAAGCAAGAGTAGCCTGGGACAGAGAAACTGTGTTGTGGGCGTAAATGTGTCTCGTTAATTGCTGCAATTTGCACCTGGTGGCGAGTCAAGTAATCTATCAGCTCCTGCTTCTTGTTCCGAATGCCTGCTGCATTCCAGAACAAGATTTCGGCATTGGAGGGGGGCCTATTTGCAGGTCTATTATCCTGCCTAGGGAGTGGCATTGGACTGGCCCATTTTTCTTGCCGACAAGGCAAAGCCCATAGTGGCCTTACACTTGTCCTCCAGGGCGCTGTTTGGATCTAGCCAGATCGCAAGCAGGTGGAACAGCTGTGTGCACAGCTGTCCTAATTCGGGGTCTTTTTGGACAATAGGGGACTGGGCGAACTGTTGTTCGATTGTGTGAAACACAGAGGGCGTCACAGAGGCTGTGCTCTGTACTGGGGTCACCTCCATAATGGCGTCCTGGGCCATTTCTGGAGCTTTTATACCCTCGCTTTGGGCAGGTCGCTCCTGATTGGCCGGGCGCTCCGGCCTATCCTGGCGCGGCGCCTGGGGCGGGGTGGGGGCAGCCAGCTTGGCAGTCTGCCGCGCTTGCTCGAGGCGAGCACTGACGGGCTTTTGGCTAGATTTTTTATTTGTTTTTGCGGACATTTTCCCTTTTTGTCCTGTTGGGGCAGGGTGTTTTCCATGTGGCCTATGCGGGTTTGCTAGAGCAGGGAATTCCACCTCGGAAAATCCCTGCTGCTCATAAAATGCATTATACCTATTGCTCGTGGGAATAGGCATATGTTGGGCGTACCCAGGGATAAAGTTTTGCGCCTGTGTGCGCTCTTGTGGGCCTCTACCCATGGCGGTCCAGCCGTCTTGGCTGGTTTGTGCCCAGGGGGCGCGGGGGGCCTTGTAGTTCCTGGGGGGTTGGCTTGGGCCCTGCAGCGAGGCTCTACTCTGTTGCTGGCGTTTCTGCCTCTCGTCCTTGGGCAGGAAGCGCCACTTCTCGGCCTTGTAGGCCTCGCAGCCCCTGTAGTTGGCTGCGTGTTTCCCCTGGCAGCCAACACAAAATCGCGAGGACCTATCGTCCTTATTTTCTAGGTCACAGAGAGTTGTCTTGTGACCTTTGCCGCACAGGCGACACCTAGGTGGGGCGTGGCACACTCTACTGGAGTGGCCATATCGCTGGCAGTTGCTGCACTGCGGGGGGCCTTCTGGGCTCTGGTAGTCTTCTACCTTGACCATCAGTCCGCATAAGGACCGGAGCTCGTAAATGGCCTTGGATGCCTCGTTGTTGGGCAGCTCCACTGTGAACATGTGGAGGGGCTTTTTGTCTCTCAAGGACAGTTTGGGCTCTATGGTGCCTGGCTGGAAGCCTAGTGCACACAGTTCTTCTCGTATCCACGATATAGGCAGAGATTTTTCCAGTCGCTTGATCGCGACCTTAAGGGGCAGCTCATTTCTAGGGGTCAGGACACTGAACGGGACGCTGACTGATTCGAGCACATGGATCGCCTGCCTGTAGTCCTCGGGCGTTTGGGGCAAGTATTGGACCCCTTGTGGAACTATGTGGTTTTTGGTCGGGTGGCTGAGTTGGTCCTTAAACAGAGTAAGGACAATCCCATGAGTGCAATCACTGTTGTGATACATGGTTATGGACCGCAAATGGGGCTTAGGGTCCTGCGGGCTGGAGGACGTTTGGTCCTGCTGACTGGTGGTTCCGGTCCTGGAATCCAATCATGTGCTACTGGGGTCGGGGACGAGGTCGTCCTGTTTTCGCTTTTTGGCGTCGCTCATGACGCCGGGTGGGGCCCCCGAGGGGGTGGGAGGTGTGAGCCTAATCAAGATTACGTCTAAATATCCCTAGGCTAAAGCTAATACCTAAGAATAAAAAGCTATTGAAGCATTGAAGTTGTCTGGCGCTGTGAAAATAGCAGGAGACTAAAACCTTTCAAAATCCCAAGTTGCCAAGCACTTGCAAGCTTGCCTAATAATAAATTAACTGGCTAAAGTGGCTAGTTGCCTACCCGGCCTGAAGCAATATTTACCTCCCTGCACTGTGTACTTTAGTTGGCACAGTTACATATCAGGCACACAGACAGGGGACAGTAGAAAAGCTGAAGGTCTGGAAGACTGGACGGTGGTGCGCACGATGTGCTCACCACGGCTGCTAAAACCAATCTCTCGGCCAATCTAGATTTTTGAGTTTCGCCTAACTTGCAATTGTTTTTATGTTCTTTGATGTGTGTTGAAAGAGCTCTGCCAGTTTCTCCAATATACATATGACCACATTCGCAGGGTATCTGACATACACAGTTGTGAATTTGTAGCTTTCCAGTGGTTGGTTTTACCCTGGTGACCATACTTTTGATAGTGGATTTGGATCGGAATGCTGTTTGTAGTCCGTATTTATTTCCCAGGCGTCTTATTTTTTTCCCGAAAGGCCTCTAACATACGGAATAACTAGGGTTCCTGCTGGTTTTTCGGTTTCTGTGGGCTTAATTGTTCTGTTAGGTTTCATATGCTGTTTGATGGTGTTTGCCGGGTAACCGTTGGCTGTGAGTTCTTATTTTATTTGGTTGTGTTCTATCAGTACAGATTTCTTGTTCGAACGAATAATCTCAGCTCGGTTAGCTAGTGTGCGAATTAAGCCAGTTTTTGTGCTTTTAGGGTTGTTGGAAGCAAATTGTAGGTATTGGTCTGTATGTGTGGGTTTCCTGTATATTTTAGTTTCCAGATTGCTGTTTTCCCTGCTAACTAGTATGTCCAGAAAAGGAATGCTGCCATTGGTTTCTGTTTCATATGTAAACTTGATTGATGGCCTCAATAAGTATAGGAAGTTCACAAATTACTCCAGGGTTTCAGGTCCATGTTGCCAGATAGTGAAAGTGTCGTCTACGTAACGAAGCCAGATTTTAGGAGGGGTATTGCTTTTGCTAAGTACTTGCTGCTCAAAATTCTCCATGAATATGTTCGCCATGAATGGTGAAAGTGAAGAGCCCTCATCAGTCGCACTCGTGTTCCTGAACCCTGTGTGTCTACCTGATGTCGGGAACAGATTCCAGTTCCCGAAACGTCGTAACACTGTCTGTCTGGAAAACTACTGTGTTTTGTTTCGTCTCTTCATTGTGTCGTTTGTCTTGTCTGTATATGTCTGATATCTGTTGCGTTTTGTCTCGTCTACTTGTTGTGTTATTTTGTTATTTTTCTGTTCGTGTTTGATATCTACTGTGTTCGTTGTTTCGTCTCATCGTTGTGTCGCATGTTATTTGGTTTTAATTTTATTTGTTATTAATTTCCTTGATTTTTATTTGACCCAACTCCATCTTGGAATTTCATGTTGTGTTTGTATCTTGCTGACTAACTCTGCTTATTTTATGGTTTCTTTTATTTGTTTAGTTTTTCTTTGACAGTCGTTCAATTTTTGTAATGGAGTACGTCTAAGTAACTGAATCTAGTCAGATTACGTTCTGTTATAAGCAATCACATATACGAACTAGGTTTGTTCGGGCGACTTGAGATTTATGCCACCGAGAGCAGGTTGAGAATTGTAAGGAGCAGGAAAATGGCAGGAAAGAGCAGAAATGGCACTGCCATTTTCTTGCTCCAGTCGTACGCCAAAATATACGAAGTGTGTTGTTTGTCAATCAGCTGATCGTTATTGTGAGAATAAATTTTCTTGAATATGGCATTTTTAGGCGTTTAAGAATTATTTCTGCAAAATGTTTGAACGAATATTAATCGACTGATGGTTAAATAGTAAATTAATGAATAAATATTTAATTTTCTTCAGAATCAAGTTGCTACCTACTAAATTTAAATTTATTAATTTGGGTGGATGTGTATCTATATATCATGACACATTACAAAAAAAAATTCCTATCGACTGCGGAATTAGTTTTGAATGTCGAGTCTCTTAAAAAACGTGTCGTTGAAGAGTATCACTAATCATGCAATACTTCAATTTCCTCTACGACATCCAGAATTAAGTTGCTACAGTACCTAATTAAAAAATCACTCTGTTTAATAGCACAAAGAAAAATGTGCATCAGTATATTCTAGTGATTTGATTTTACAAAAACTCACCGGCCGACCGATTAACTAAATTTGTATATTCCCGAGGTTTTAGATCATCATAATGTATTACGTAAAATCCACTTGGAGTTAAAACAGCTTGTACCAAAAGAGCAAATTTACCGAAATCATACTAGGTTTATATTTCTGACAGTCTACAATAAATACACACTACATTATTATCATCATTTACTACAGTGTTTCCCTCATTTCTCGTAGGATAATCAAACATATTTCGAAAATACCGTTCAACCAAACTATAATCCTCTAATACACTTGTAAACAAAAATTCAAATTTCGCGCCATTTTACTGCCCTCGATCTCACTGCGCTTTCTGCTCTTATCAACAGCAAGGACAGAAAGGGCTTGCTCTATCTGAGATAAACCGCAGTGCACTCGACGCCCGAACAGCCTATAACAAAACACTTCCGGTCAGACGAACGCTCAAATTGAAAAAATCGCAAGAAAAGAGCAGGAAAATCGCAGAAGTGGTAGAGATCTCGGATCACCCGAACAAACCTACTGTTTCAGTCTTTAAATGTCTTGATCTTTGTTATATATTTAATTGATTACAGTAACAAATACTGTGGTTAACTTACTTACCACTTAGCGACATTTAAAATATCAAATAGAACAACTTAAGATATGTACTCCTTAGAGCGAGATATTTAAACTTCTAAACATATGTCTGATACGATTTACTGCTGCGACTAAGAGAATG
This sequence comes from Medauroidea extradentata, assembly GCA_003012365.1. Lineage (NCBI taxonomy): Eukaryota > Metazoa > Arthropoda > Insecta > Phasmatodea > Phasmatidae > Medauroidea > Medauroidea extradentata. Next base: position 6,769 of record PNEQ01022213.1, read on the forward strand.
AGTTTAAATTTTAGTAAAATATATTAAAATAAGTAGCAAAAAAATTTGTATTGACTATTCTATCAGCAGTTCGTCTGCTTGACGCAATCCAAGCGAAGATGGTTTAAAATGGAACGTTATAATCAAATATATGTTCCGTTTAATTTTGTGATTCATGATCTCCGTTATAGTGCAGCGCCTAGGAAACAGTGCAGTTGTTAAACCAGGAAGGCTGGAAGTACGTCATGGTTGAAGGTAATGTCATGGAGAAGGACAACAATATAACTTCGAGAATGAGAACATTAAGGGGCCTGCTTACGTAGTAGGTAACCTATATTGCGACGGTTTTGTTGAGTTTTTTTTTTTTTTTTAACATTATGCACACTAAAGTCTCTGTTTCTGACCTGCAAACAATTTACGAAAACGATTTTTCTAACAGATCTGAATGAAATGTAGTATTCAAAATTTATACGAATCTAATCAACTCGAGTATAATTAACTTCTGTACAGATTTTTTTTTTGAAAAAAAGTAATATAGTGAGAGCTTCAGGCTTTTTAGTCGCAATATATGAAGGAAGCACTCCACGCCGCTCAGCAATTTTTCATGTAAGAGTTACGGAGTAATATATACGCACGTATGTTTCGCCCTTATCATTACTTGTCTGTCGTGTCTCGAAAACGCTGAAAAAAAAAAAAAACACTTCTGGCAGGCGGCACACAAAATATGGCGAATTAAAAAAAAAAAAAAAAAAAAAAAAAACATGATTTTAACCGCAAGTTATTCAGTGATTATAGATGCTACCTTCTACTACAGAGTTTCAACTGATTGACTTGCCGGTCAGCACAGGACACAGTGTGTCATACATAATACCGGTTGTGTAGCAGATATCTGCCATGTTGTGGCGTCACTGCCCTCGACCACAGCTTCCTCTCTTTTTTCCTGTCGAAATACACTCTTTACATGTAAAAACGTCTAATATTTCCCAAATTGCCCGCTAAAATTATGTTCCCCCCCCCCGTCAAAAATGCCCTTCCTTTCTGACATCCGTAGCGTGGGAAATAGAATGCCGGTCTACTGTGCGAGAGGTCCTGAGTTCTAATCCTATAACGGGAATGAATGTTTGTGATGTTTTCTTATGTTTAAATACAAGGTGTAACAGAAGTGATGGTCAATAATGCACACTTGGAAGTACTGGTCAAAAGAAGCTTCAAATGCCCAATAAACATGGGTCCGGAAAGCAACCGTTGTCGAAATATAACACATTGTTTGTTGCAGTTGATCAGTATGTAGGAACACATGGAATTTCTAATCTTTAAAGAAGGTGTTCAAAATGTTGCCCATGCGACTGAATGCCAACACCAGAGAACAGCTTGTCATGCACTGAATGGACAGACGAATAATTGAGTAGTCCAGTTCCAAAACTCTCCTTGTCCACTTTTACTAAAACAGAGCAAATCGCGAAAAACTGATTTGCGAGCCCATTTGTGACATGACTAAAGCAGTTTCTCAAAGTATACCTGTTATTGAATAAGGCGAGTTTTGGAAACTGTTATCACGTCACCTAATTTTTCCTTGGCGATGGACAAGGAGAGTTTTGTAACTCAAATTGCCACATTATAAATGGTCGCAGAAGTAGCCAAGTGGGTTGCCCACATGTAGGAACAGCTTGTAGTTTTACTACCGAAAATATTGTCAACATATCTAAAGAGTGTTCAAGCGCGATAAAATCATAATTTTATAATTTTATGTAATATCGTTAGTTTTGTAGACGATACTTGTGAGTACATTGTGTTCTTATGTAACAATTTTAGTTCACATAGTTTTCTTATAACGGGGTTGCAAAGTCAAAATGTTCTTGTTACACTGCAATGCAAATAGCGAAAACCACCTATGACATACTTAAACAAAATAATTCACTGTGAACTTACATCCCTATGAACTATGCAATAATGCATTAAAAAACCCACAACGTAATATTTTGAATTAAAAATTAATCGCAAAAATAAGGTGTAAATTCATCACTTTTTAAAAATACAAAAAGAGTTTGGTTTCTTAATGTTGCGCACCTCATAGTATGTTATTTCACTGTGAATTATTCCACTTAGGTAAGTCAATTGGTTTTTACTGTTTACATGGCAGCAGAATATGGAAATTTTGACTTTGACGCATCGTTAGAAAACTACTCCGGCTAAAATTGTTTAGTAAGAGGAAACTGTACTCACAAGTATCGTCTAATAAACTAACACTATTTCATATAAATATAAAATTATGACTTTATCGCACTTAACATACTGCTGAAGATAGCTGAATGGATTAAACAACATGAGCGAACGAGCTCGCCATCACGGGCAATGACTTCACTGAATACATCGAAGTATAGCATGGATGCAGCCATCTGATAAGAGAGAAAATAACTATAACACCCTGTCCACTGGTGATTATTGAAGTGGGCCGAATAAATTCATTCACTGTTCTAGATTTACAGCATGTACGTTTCAACCTAACTTTGTCATAGCCCATATTTTCTTCTGTCCAAAGTGTTTCGTACAGGTCCTGTAGTTTTCTATGCTGTTTTCGATGTAATTTGAGTTATAAGAAGCATATTCATTGTTTTAAATGCTTTCCTGCAATATAAGTCTTTATACAGCTCCGGTTCAGTAATCACAACATAGTCATGTATTATAATCAACGCAATTTGATTTTTTTACTCTTTAAGTAGCTGTGTTTAGTTTATTTCCACAAAAGAAAAAGAAAAGTAATATTATTCGATGCACCTGCTGAGTTAGTTGCAATGTAGGCCTATGTCTTCAATTATACTTCCAAAATCTGATTCCTTCAGAATCAATACGTATTATAAGGCGTACCAGGAACAAGTAGAGAAGGAGATGAGTTATCACTACACATTTCAATGTGAACCTCATAAGCATTTCGCCAGATTGCAATACAAGACGAAACAAGTTTTGGAAAAATAATAATTTAAAAAATGATTTTTGATGTACCACGTTTATATATACACGATTGCAAAAGTTTAACACGCATAAGACAAAATACCAGAAAATAAAATTAAACGAACACGTGGAACGCAATCAATGGATGACAATTTTTTGTCTTAAATCATATAATTATTTTCATACAAAGTTTACTTTTTTAGTCCGGTTTATAAACGTGGAATATAAAAAAAATTATTGTCTAAGTTAAAAACCATATAAATATTTTCATTAGTAAATTATTGTATAATTTTTGTCCGTTTCGAAAATTTAGTACGTTAAAGAAATATTTAATATCAGTACTTTTAAATGATTGTTTTATATGACAGTTGTTAAATTGAACTTTTGAATTTTACCCCTACGAATGTTGCCGAGTTACAGAAAAACCCCACAATAAATAAAAATATAATGTATCAGCTGTTGCCAATATGCATGTAAAGAAATTATGTATATATATATGTGTGTGTATATATATATATACACATACACACACACAAAATTCCAGAAACACATACGTTCGTATCCAGAAAGAAGCAAAAAAACACACACAAATTAGTTCCGGAACGGAATATAGTCGTTGTGTCACGACAGACGACATAAATGAAAATATCAATATTCAACAACAAAATAAGGTGTTTAAAAATTATTACGAAAATGGACGAGAATAACGATGCAAACTGAAATTACAAGAGACAAGAATGAATGTGCAGTGTAAATATATATTCAATATCATTGATGTCATATTGTAAGAACAGAAACCATCAGATATTACAATATGCGGCTTCTCCCGCGAAAATTGCGACGATTGCCATACGATCTGAGGAACTTAAGTCCCTTCGCTGTATCCAAGGAGGCCACGCGAAGTGGAATACCGTAGCAATCAGTGAATTGAACAATACTCCTATCGTGACACCATACGTTGTGTAAGAACATTCTCACATGACAGTGACATTGATTACTGTTTGGTACTTATTTCGTCAATGTGTTGTTTCTTAAATTATCTAATTGGTCAAGTGTACTTGAGTTTAAAATAAAATGACTGATGATTTAAGAGTTTGGTGTAATTTGAGTTGCAAAAAAACTAGCTTAATTACTTTCATTTAGACATGTAAGATATTTGTAATACCAGAGCCAATATACGGGCTAACACCAATGTTTCCCTGCATAATTAAAGTCTGGTTCTGATGTATGTTCATATCGAATTGGGTGAAGATAAACTTAATAGTGTATAATTGCATGCATACTCTTCATCAGGAAGACGAGAGTTTTGTATGTTAAATACGAAAACATGTACAATATGGCCAAAATTTCGTATTTAAACTTATGCATGAAAACTAATATATATTTTTAATCAATATATTTAATAAAACTGGTAGAAACAAATCACATTACATTCAAGTCACCTTACTTAGTACAAATTGTGTAACAAGGTTGATAATATTTGGTCCACGGTTTCAAATATTTTAGTGGGTGGTACACACACTCATACAGACATACTCACATATAACTGCAAACACGAACCCACAGACGCACACACAATAGAAAGTAGGCTAAAATTTTTCTTAATAGAGCCTGACAAAGTGGTTACAAATATGATGTACTGAGAGTCAAATTAAATTTCAGCTAGTAATCCTTGTTAGTTCACGAAATTTTATTTGAAAGAAAAAAGTAATGCGATGAGCATTAATTATGTACACATAGTGATAGTTATATTAAACTAATAACAATGTTTCTCTTTCGAAATTGTAATGTTACTTACGTGTGGAATCTCTCTGATAAGTCTGTAACAGAAAGAAACATTATATTTAATAATGAATGAGACATATGAAGAATACTTAAAATAAACGTCAATTATATAACTACTTTTGTAATATAAAAAGTTGGTTTTCTGTTATTATATTTTAAGCAACATAATCATGAATTCTACCAAATTACAAATACTTAAAGATTTTTACGCCACATAAAGAAAATACAGCGTATGATGATAGTTAAAACTACCAACCAGAACTGTGAAAGTGTACTTGATGTTATAATTTTAGGTAACTAGCAAAGTATTTATAGTAAATATAGTATATATTGAATCAATTTTAGTCCATGGTCGAGTGGGCAAAGAAGAAACATTTCATTTTCACATATTAAAAAGGACTTACATTATTTACATTTTAAAAATTAACTAATTAAAATAACACATGTACATAGTATCAACATATGTAGTTACATACGTATGCACTTATATGAAGTCTGTAAATGTTAAATGATTTTGAACATTGAAAATGACACTTTTTGCATGCGCAACTTTCAGTTTAGTGTAATTCGTAATTTAAATAAATAATAAATAATAGTAGCTAAGTATTCCGCATAGAAGAAAAATTCAAATAAAATTTTCCGACTAGAATTCAAATCATTTCTTTAACTTATTGGCCACTCAAAACTTTCTCAGTTGATGTCAGTAGGTCAAATGCTGGCGATTAGTACAATTCGTTGAAATAGCTCAGGACACCGTTGTCACGAACTTGCAAGCGCCGATAAATTACTGATGTAAATATCCGTGTGCGTGCTTTGTGCATAAATGTCCATGTATTGTTACACGTAACTTGAAAGCTATTATTGCTTAAACACCACTACAGTAATATATTTTTAACTAATCATAACTTAAATAAGAATGTGTTGCGATGTTTTCAGAGTAAGAAAGTGTAGAAGGAAGGTGTAATATTAGTTAAGGAAGGAGAGATGTATTGTATCGTGTGACACAGAGGGCAGTGCCCCTTGTCGTGTTGTTTGTAATGCGGCAGAGCAATTACTAGATGAATGACGACCTCGTTGCACGCTATACGTCACCTCAATATTCCTCGTCTGTGCAGTCTACACTAACCCCCCTCTGCCCCTCTTCCCACCCTCCACTTCCTGTCCTTCACGACAACAACTCCCTTCACTACTAGGGTCATTGCTCTCATCGGATTATCAATACACCCTCCCTCCTCACCACTTTCCCTTAGCACAGTTCCCACAAGCGGGCGAAAATATTCCTCTATCCTTACTACAGACCTTCAATATTCCCGCCTCTCTTACCAGCAACCGCGGAGTCCATACTGCTGAGCTTAGACGTCTGTAAGATGAGGTGTTTGGATTTTTGAATATGTGCGCACATGTTGCAACATATACAGTATTGTTAGTAGCCCGGATAACAACGTTCTAGTTTTAATTCACGAAGGCAATACGTGAAGAACATGTTTGATCAGAAACTCTGATTATCTTGAATCGTTTTATCTCAGCATTTTTTCGGAGATGGCGAATTGCACACGCTGAGATAATAACAAGCCGCAATTCGCACGCAATCAAGAAGTTTTATTGTCGGTGATAGAAAGCGGTTAGCCTACACAGTAGAGAGAGAGCAAGAGTCTGTTGCCCTCCGCTGATATACTGGATCGACCCAGTAGTAGGGTTATACACGACTCTCTAGTGGATATAGCATACGGCATGGGGTTCTAGGTAATCCCCTGCTATTACACTACGATCTACATTATATGTTTGTTCCAGCATCCCCACTGCTCCAGTTTGTCTCAGGGGTCAGTGAGAAGAGAACACTGCTCTGGAGCGATTCCCTAGATAACACTCCCGTCATTCTTGATAGATTTATTACATTTGCGTACTGCGTCTATACAGTTAGAATGTTCGGATACTAGGATGAGTTTAACATTTTGAGGTTTGCAAGATAATATTCAAGTCTGAAATGCTCTCAAGTTCAGAATATGTTGTATTTTGAAACTCTTTCAGGCTCCATGGATAGGCACGTTGTCTCAAGTCCTTCACAATGTGTTGGAGGGTCTGCCTTTCAGTTCCACAAACTGAGAAGAGGAAGCTCCATCCCATATATGCTGTCTGTGCAGAATGATCATTTATGGTTACATAAGAAATAATAATTTCACGTACTTTATGAACAACGTTAATACAGAACGAATAAACAACACTTCCGATGACGAGTAGAAAACAAGTTAACCTTACTGACGTTAACTTAGTTTGAAATAGTTTAACCTTGTTCTGAAAGTCTCTCATGTAATCAAGCCCGTGGTTACCTATAGAGTGACAAACCGCTCACAAAGATTTAATAGTGTACCATTTATCTGTACAAATAATTACTAGAACAATCTCCAGGAGTAGGACACAGCAACATTACTTTTACTGTAGAAAGAATGGGACGGAAGACATAACGCAGCCGGAAATGAATTGTAATTGAAATTGAATGTAAACTTGAACAATGAACTGTGTCCAACATTGAGACACAAGGTTAAACGTGCACTTGGGAATAACTTATAAAGTACTAAGTGTATAAAGTTTACCTGAAACACAGGAAAATGACTCGGAGAATCAATGAATACTTAAAGCAATACTGTAGACTCAGTGTTCTGCAAACAAATCTACCGCGCAGTGTAACAAAACTCCGAAATACTAGACGGAAAGACTAAAACTCCGAACACTGCTTCTAAAATATTCTACATGATATTAAAAGTAATCCACTGACTACACTATATTTACAGCACGGATGAAAACACGCAGAAATTACGTCCCAGAACATCTCCCCTGACTGAATATAGTAGCATCGTTGTTACTCGACGTGTGCGGGATAACTTACACTGGAAGATGCTTCCTATGTGACAGCGGCTGTGCCTGGAACTATCGCAGTATAAGTCGCTTGTACATGGATCAACTAAACTTGTTGCCAACTTACTGGGGAATATAAAAACATGTTCGCGTACTGTATACACAGCGTGTTTTTGTGTCTACACGCCTTAAAACAGTAGCCAGTTCCTAACTACAACTTTCCCATCAACGTGACGCTAGAGAGAGACAGAGATACATGAAACTAGCTTACGTCACTTTTTGTCCTAACAACGCAATGAGTAGTTACAAACTGTCAGAAAATGCGGCTCCAAGTTTTTGTAAGGAGTTGTCTCTTGGCGGGATAGTGTGTGAAGTAAGGAAACTTGCATAAGGCCAATACTCACTTAAAAAAAACTGTCTGGAAATATACCACACCGCTGTATAACAAAACTAAAATTATATTAAACATGTTCATAAAAAATTAATTACAAAGTTAAAACACGACTAGCGAGCGTATATTACCATTACAAACAACAATTTTTGTGTATTAGAGTGCCAATATGTGTATTTTGTTAAGCTAGAAACAACATGTGTTGACACACATTGATCTTAAAACAAATTACATCACTTTACCTTACATTAAATAAAGTTCCTATTAAATCATTCCACACGTCTTATAGGGTGTCTTTGTAGTCAGTAACTGCTAATTGGATTTTAATCATTCCACATCGAAGCAAATGTCATCGGAAATGTTCTATGCAATTTAAACGTGTAACGTTTTTTGGTGAAATTGTATTAGAGAAGCTTCTCAAAAAGTAAACACAATAAAGACTTGATACAATTTTAAGCCTCTCGTACCATTCATTGTTAATTTTCCACCGTCTCGATTTGGCATATGACAGAAGTATTTTCCACGGCTTCTTAGATTTTTAGCTGAATATATATTACCAATTTTCACTTCTTAGCACAGAAGAAAGAAAATTGTTACGTCTGCAGTTATTTTCGTTACACGACTGCGATATTGCCGTGTGCAACACTTACCTTACAAACGTAGTAAGGAAAATTATACTCTGCTACATTTTATCTATTTGTTTGAAGAGAAGACTTTAAATAATTGTTTTATATACAGTGACAGTTGCATGTCGTACAAATATGTTAATTTTAAACTGTAAAATCGCTTTGCACCACCGATTACCACCACGTACTTGCCCAGGTAATATCTACTTATTCAGCAAATTCCAGGAAAAAACTATATTTTATTAGGTGCAAAGTAACTCCATCTTTGCGGCAGTAAACATGACACAATGATACGGATATTAATAAACCTGAGTTGCGTTAAGTTGCGTGTGAAGCTCAATACTGACATGTGGATGTGTTCAGCGAGTCTATACTGTGCACACAACTCTGAAGCTACGCCTAGTATGTATACAGCTCTCGTCACACAAGCTACTTACCTGCTCCCACAACACAGGTTATACACACTATGTTTCACCATCCGCTATCTGCCACTGCATTCCTTAATTACTTCAACAATAGTTACTAGCTGTCGTATAAGATGCAGCAG